>PVKN010001399.1:0-52674 GCA_004027915.1 Capromys pilorides
TAAAAGTTTAATGTTACTGATTCATGCTGATCTTAACAAAATTTTATCTTTTATTTGAGATTTATATTTAACGGTCAGAAAATAATCCCCCCTTTTATTATGGAGGCTGCATACTAGATGTTGAAAGAACCGAGTAGACTTAGGACTTCATCAAGCAGGAGGCAGAAGTTGTTAGGTAGCAGTTGTGGCACTCCATTCAAAGAAGGTTTACGAACAGGTTTGTGCCATAGGACTAGTGCTTTAGTTTTAAAAGAAAGACGAATTATAATATTATGTTCCAAATAAGTTTTGAAAAGTAATTTTTTTATGTGTTGCTTTCTTTTGGTGAGATTTATCATCTGTTTCTATTAATTATTGTATCATTATTGATGAGTCAGTGTCTAAAAGCTGACCAAATGATATTTGTGCTATATCACTTCTATGTGAACTGAGAAAGTGTCTGTATTTGTTTTTAACTATGTCAATTTCTTCATACATATTCTAGGCTCCTAACTGGGCAACCCAGGATTCTGGCTTCTACTGAAGAACTATAAAGAAAACTTGGAAAAATATGAAATAATAAAGCCATTATGTAAAGAGTAATATACATTTTAGAAGCAATTCAATGTAAATTTTGAAGAATTTGAATAAAATTGGCTGTCATTCATTTTATCCTGCTGTGACTGTCATGTGTATAAGCTTTTAACCTTTTAATCTGGAAGAATTACATATTCATAGGAAGTTACAGAAGTACTTTGAAGAGGTCCTTTGTGAAAGCTAACCCTGGCTTTGACCCTGTGTTGCTATGGTGTAGTTTTACCACCCAGACTAACGTTGGTGTAGTGCTGTGATTTAAGTGAACGTTATTGCAGTCAGCGGGCAGCACTGTCTTCTAGTCTTTTCCCTTTTTTTATTTTGTATTTTAGGGAAGAGTCTACAGGGTGTCCAGGGTCTCAGGGTCTCACTACTAGATGGACTCTTAGTGATCTGCCTGTTTACAGCCTCCCAAGGGCTGGGTTTACAGGCACACGCCACCGTGCCCAATCTCAATTGCTATCTCAGCATACCTTGGGGGTGGGCTCTGTAGGCAGGCTGGGGGATTAAACCCCACCCCTGTGCCTGCTCATAGGCGCTTTAATCCTCTGTGAACTATTTGGCCGGCCCTTCAGGTCTTATTTCTGCTCTTGTAGCCACCATCACAGAGTTTTTTGTAATCGGGAGGATGTTACACAAGTAGAATTAGTGTGAGGCCACTATATCCATGTGTTCTGCATCTACAAAAAGTAAGTTGGTACTGAACATACCGGCTCCTTGTGATGTGTCGGCACAGCCCAGCATAACAGCTTGCGTGGCCTTGCATTATGTGTCATTACAAACAATCTAGGGGTGACTTAAACTAGTTTATATGCACACTATTCTGCTCAAGGGACTGGAGCACCCGAGTTCTGTAGTTCTGTGCACATGAGACCTGGTAGTTGTTTTTTTGTTCTTTCATTCAGTGCCTCTGAGATCTGAGATCTAATTGTTATATGGCTCAGTGGTTCGTGCTTTTTTATTGCTGAATAGCATTCCATGGTATTGGTATCTATGTGGTTCAACCATGTGGACCAATTGAAAGATGTGGTTTCTAGTTTGGAGCTTTTGTAAAGCTAGCCCATCTCTCTCTCTCTCTCTCTCTCTCTCTCTCTCTCTCTCTCTCTCTCTCTCTCTCAACTGTACCTTTGTGAGCAGGTGCTCATTCTACTGGGTGATCTAGTTCATTATTCATTCCCTGTAGCTACAAAGACTGAGTTAGGAGCCTAAGTTGAATGTGATAAATGTCTCCCTGGATGTTACACAGAGTGGACTGACCCTTAAACATAGAGAACTCTCAGTAAACCAGTACTTTCTGTAAAAAGCTGGAGGATAAATAGACTTTGCAGAACATACGTTCTTGTGCGACTTTTCTCTGACCTGTATCATACAAGTGGCCTTTATGTGTAAACAACTGTTGTGATAGTTTTATGTATAGAAATACCTAAGGGTCAGAATTGGTCTTTGATGTGGTCAGAGTTTGCAAGGGAATATGTAATACAGGACACATGATTTTATAGGATTAGTTCATAATACCCAAAAAGTCAAATGCAGAAAAATGTCGCAGATCTGACCATGCACTAGGAACCCAGGGTCCAGCTGTGCGCATAGATCCCAGCAGTGTTCTGCATCAGTCCAGCTGAAGCCCTAGAACCCTTGGCGGTGTCCTCCCTGCGTCCAGCTGGAGGCCTAGAGCCCACCCCAGTGTCTCATGCCAGACTGTATCAAGATCTGCAATGGGAAGGTCCAAAGGCTGGGTTGGAAGTTGCCAGCAGCCTGAGAGATCTGCACTGGAGCCAGGAGCTGATGCCCAAGGTAGGCTTCCCTGAGGAGAGGCAGAGCCACCAACCGTGGGGAGCCGAGCTCCTGTGATGGAACAGCCGAGTTTGCATTGGGAAAGTCAGTGTGACCAGCTCCTCCAGAACAACCAGCCGCACCGTCTTTCCCCCCAGTGCGCCTTTTACGCTGTTGGCAGCAGTCCTGGTGGGCCTCCACACTATGAGCCACATTGCAGTCAGCTGGGTGTTTCAGGTTGACTATCCACCACAGCCTTGCTGCCCAGACTTCTCAATTGTATTCCTCTGGTTGGAGTCAACAAAGTGCTTATTTACTAGTATGCGCAAGGCAGCTGGGGTGGGAGATGCAGGTACAGAAGTCGGATGTGCTAGAAAATGTTCCACGTTCATAAAGAACCAAGAAGTGATGTCAATAACAAAGTGGAAACATCCATATAGGTGAGTGCCAGTTCATGAATGAAAATTCCCACTCTATGGTAAGAGTCACTGTGAGTTGTAAAACTGGAACCACACGTTTCTCAGGCAGCGGCAAAGTGAGAAGGATATTAAAAGCCCCATTTTTGCCTTCCCACAGTGACCAGATGCCAAATGTTCTTATTCCAAGGTAGTATTAAGGCACCGGCTTCACCAGGCCATGTTAGCTGCAAACGGAGGTTTCTAGTTTCCCAGTGAAACCTAGCAGATGTGTCCTTGTGGATCAGTAGAAACTCGGAAGAAAGGAGTGAAAGGTTGATCCTGAACACTCACTGTACAGCAGGCCACTTACATTCTGTGCTTCTAAACCTAAAGGAGAGAGAGATGAGCTGAACTCAACTAGGCCCAGAAATACTGAAGTCTTCGTGGTATTTGTGTCACGGATGAGGAACTTCAGATGGTTGCTAGCCCCTCAGAAATGAGGGAAAATATATATCAAATGGGTGATGTCACAGTTGTCTGTCAGTGTCTGTCTCCGTGCGTGTGACAGTCAAGTCTCAGCAGTGTTCCCTCTGGTAAGAGCACAGGATGTGCTTCCTCAGCTCTATACTTTGTGTCAGTACCCCCACCAAAAACCTCTAGATCATAAAAAAATGAGCAAGTTGGATTTTTGTTACTTTGCTTTTTCAAGATTATTGTTGCTGTTTCTCAGCACCAGGACAAGAACACCCAACACCCACCAGTGAAAGGAGGAAGTTTCTTGGGGCTCACCGTTTGTGGAGGTTTCAGTCCATGATTTGCTGGTTCCGAAGCAGCATGGCAGAGAAGGCATGCTTGTGGCAGAGCAGCAGAAAGCAGGGTGGAGCTCTAGGGAGGGGGGAGGGTCATACACCATTGCAGGTCATGCCAGCAGTGAGCCACCAGTCCATTCTGCTGAACAGGCTCCTACCAGCCAGAAACCCAGATTGGGCACTTCCCGAAAGCCCATGAGCAGCCCGTGAGTGTGGGAGGCTTTGTGAGAACGCCTTGATAGAAGTCAGCAATTACCCACTATGTGAAAAGCTGATGTCTACTTTTTCTGTCCCTCTTTGCTTTTCACACACTGCTGCCCTTTGAACTTGCAAGACCATGCACCTGTACCTCAGCACCAGGAGGCTGGGGGAGGAGGACTGAAGGCTGAGCCCAGCCTTGGAAATTTAGCAATTTAGTGAGACCCTCTGCCAACAACAAGCTAAAAAAATAGTTGCTACTTGCTTGCGTGGCTTACTTTTTTTTTCCTATGCATTTATAAGCATATGTCTTGATGTATACAGAACTAGTGTATCTGTTCTCAGAAATCAGCACTGCTACTCATTTTAAGTAAGGATGGTGCAGAAACGGAAGAATCCTGGGCTGCCCAATGGGCATATTTTCTTCTTTGCCCCTGAAGAATAACCACTACTGTGGCTAAGAATTCCTGTTCTTTATGCTTTAATCAGGTGTGTGTCCCCCGCAAAAATGCCAGGTGTGGCATGTCCCCAACCTGTGTGTAGTTGAAATTGCATGGCACTCGGGCTTGTGTTCGGCTGTGTGGTGCTTTCAACGGCAGCTCTCGTTCTTGTGCTCCTGCAGCACACCCTGTGAGCAGGTTCTTAACTCCAGTGCCGATGCTTTCCAGTCCCTGGAGTCTGGAGCTCTGGAAACCAGCCTGGTAGTGTCGTCTCTTTCCTGGTGAGAGAAAGCTGCCTTCGTGGGCTGTCACCGCTACGTCCAGGCTGCTCGCGACCATCTGGGGCTTTGGGTGTCACATTCGACTTTTGTCTTTTGCCTGTTATTTGCCTCCTTCCACAACTTGCCCTGCATTCATTCCGGAAAGCTCTGGATAGTTTTTCCTTTCCAGAGTGTTCACTCTGAAAGTCTCCTGGTGTGTTTTGATCTGTGACGTGGGCAGCATTGTGTCTCGGGTGACATCTGCAGCGCTGTGCACAGCTCACTGTGTCAGGCATGCTGCAGGCATTCTTTGAGTTTCTCATCTTTTGGAATCTGGCTTTAAAAATCCTATTTGAAATATGTGTGTGTGTTCTTTGAACTTGTGTTTTGCAGTTGGGATCCAGTCTCTGCCCTATTCTCGTTCAGGCTGGCACTGTCTCTTCATGGATGCAGTAGCTTCCATGCCAGTCTCCCAGTCATTACCTTGACCCCTCTCCCTCCTTTATATCAGTAATCTTGCCAAACAGAGAGAGAGAGGGAGAGAGAGAGGGAGAGAGAGAGAGAGAACAGAGCTCAACAGACACTTATGAAGCAGTGTTCTATGTGATGATCTCGATGGTTTGCCCTTCGGTGTTCTCAAACGGAACTGCGCCTCGCATGTCGGTCCTACAGCCTGTAACTGGGCTCCGAGAGCTGTCAGAAGGGCCACAGTCACAGCTGTGCTCCGCTCTCTCCTCCGAACTTGCAGGAAGTCAGAGCATGGCCTTCCTCCAGGAAAGTGCTCCTTACCTCCTGGCATGACTGGGTTCTCAAATTATTCCTCTCACATTGGCTGCCAATTAGCTGTTCACAAAATCATTTTCACTCCGCTGTGGTGACACCTGTCTGGTTCACTGGTGTCTGGAACACACGAGGCCGCCAGTTCCTGAGTGAGTGAGGAGTGAGTGAGTGATGTCTAGAATAGTATAGTGGAAAGCTACGTGGGCTTGGAGCAGGAAGCTGAAACTCTACTTCTCTGAAAACGGGTTTCCTAGTGTTGCTGTCTGTCAGGTGCTGCTAACCAAGACGTGGGCTTCTTACTCTCTGATTTCCCGGTCTGTGCTCCCTTCGGCAGCACACAGACTGACAGTGATTTCTCAATCTGTCTTCCTGCCGCAAAAGGCCTGGCAGAGGGAGCACCAGATGAATAGGTGAAGCAAGTCCAGAAATGCGGTCACAGCCCCTTCCCATGAGTTCTCTGTGTAAGTCCGAAACAGACGGGAGAGTGCGGCAGCTCATTCTGTGCAGATGGAGAGGGGCGTGCTGTGAGATGCTGCACTGGGCAAGGTCGGCTAAAGGCTTGCTACAGGTTACTCAGATGCTGCGGCTTACGAGAAGGTTTGACCTCGTAGGCATGCCTCTGTCTCGGTGGGGAGGGAGGTCAAGTGCAGAGGGGGATTTGCTGTGATCTTCTAGAGAAGCTGTTCCTTCCTTCTGGCTTCCCAGTGGACAGGAAGACAGCAGCACTTCCAAATCTGTAAACTCTGGACTCCTGTCATCCGCTATTTCAGTGTAGCAGCAGATCCCGATTTTTCCTCTAGCTGGTAGAAATGTGATCAGAAAGGCAAGGCAAAGAATCCTCGGATTGCCTCAAGAACTCGAGGTGCTGGTGCTGACAGGAACCGTTGGGAGCTGTGTTGAGTCTGCTCCAGCAGTGAGACCAGCAGAAAACTTCTGAGCAGCAAGGGTGCGAGTCAAGGGCTGGACAGGCTCCCGGCAGGCTCAGTTTGCGCTCTTGAAGACAGCCAATGCGAAGCCGCTCCGTGCACATCGTTTGCCTGCACACTTCCAGTCCCCAGAGATCAGGTTACCCAGAAAGGCAGCACAATCTGTCTTCCTGACTCAAAAGGCCTGGCAGAGGGAGCACCAGATGAATAGGTGAAGCTCCTCCTTTGCTAATTTTTCATTGCATGTATTTAATAAACTGTTTGTTAGAATCTGCAAGGAATAGCATTAAGCAATCTCCTGTTTTGGTTCTGAAGCTGTGGTTCTTGTACCACCTGCCTTTTAGTCTGGCTAGATAGGGAAAACACTGACAGATTGAGTGGCTTGACTTCTCAGTGTCTTGAAGGCAAAGAGGGCCAGGAGGAAGATGTGCAGGTTGGGGTTCTGAGCAGAGACAGCCTGACCACTGCTGAGGTGGCTGTGTGGGTGTCACTGTTCAGAGCTTTACCTTTGGTAGGTGATTTTTGACAGGGGCAAAAGCACAGAACTTGTGCATGATGACATAGGAAAAGTTATTGGAGCACCGTACAACATTCTTAATTCACTAAATTTGCAGTCTCAAGCATTGTGACCAGCACTCTCGAAGGCTGAGGCAGCAGTGACTCAAGGGGGCCCCAAGCCTAGGCAGGTTAGCACCTTAGCAAGACTGTCTCAAAATAAAAGAGTGGAAATGTAGCTTGAAAGCCTCTAGGTTCAACTCCTGGTATCACAACAAAAGAACAAAATGAAAATCTGGCCATCGGACAGGAATCAAGCTCTAGTGTTGCACTTCGTGTTTCTACAGTTGCCTCCACCCTGCCCTCCTGGCACGGTGCCATGCCCTGTCCCTCTATTCCCGCATGCTGGCAGTAATCATTGCTACTTAGAGGCACTGGGGTGCTGTCCTGTGTTCGGTGACAGTGAGGTTTGGAAGGCGGAGTGTCTGTAATGGCTGCAGTCCCCTCTGGAGTGCTGTGTCTGTTCTACTGCAAACGCAGCAGGGGGAAGCATGAGGTGGGATAGCCCAGACCACAACCGAGGTCCTGCTCTCCTAGGCCGGGTCGTGCTGTTGCCTGCCACCGCCCTGCAGCCATGAAGCTGGCCAGCTGCTCCCCACACAGCTGCCACACAAGTGAGGTGGTCTGGAGGAGCACAGGGCAGGTCACGGAGGATCAGCAGCGTCCCTGTGCAGCCCACAGATGCTGGTTGGTGTGAGGTGACAGAAACAGCCTCAGAGGCTGTGCCCACTTGGGCACTGGAGCCTGCAGCATTTTCTCTAAGCCTTCAGTTTCTATGTGAGGGTTGGAATGTCCAGTGCTGAGGCAGTGTGTGGAATGGTGCAGTCTCAGCGATGCAGAAACAAGAAGGCCAGCAGCCCCTATAGCGGTAGTGACAGGACTAGGCCCTGTTCTTAGCTGTCTAGCAGTTTCCCTGTTGCTCTGGTTCTGCAAGACTTCGTGGGATTTGGTAAGATTACACTGACTGCAATGCTTCTTAGTTGCTTCGTGTCTTCACCTTTATGTAGCGTTCTCCAGTGATCATTTCCAGCAGTGTGATGTCTCTCAGGCGTGAGTGTTGAAGTTTTCGCCACGTGGTCACTTGATGACTCTTGCTTGGCTATTAGTGATTCAAGGAATTACGGGAAAAGTAGGAAAGATAGTAAAGTTACTTCTATAAGATGCTGCATTGGCTTGTTAGAAAACAATGAAATTTTAGGTGAAATATTATCAGGAATTTTAAAATAAGCAGGATGTGACGGTGAATACCCATCATTCCAAGGGAGTCATGAGTTTGAGCCCAGCCCGGGCCAGGCAGTGATTTAGTGAGACCCTGTCCCAAAGTTTAAAAGGTGGGCTATGGGCTCAGGGTGAAGGCTCTAGGCTCAATCCCCAGTGCCATAAATAAATACATATATAAATAACCCTCTTGCTCCCTTCCAGAGCATCTGAGGAGGAAAAGCAAAACCAAAAGACTTTGGCATCTCTAAATATTTGAACAGACAACAGGAAGAACTGTGGGGTTCTCTGTCAGCTAAATTACCCTCAGAACACTGTGCTCCAACGAAGGAATGCCAGTGGGACGAGAAACGGTAATCCAAGATGCGTCAGGAGACCCGGGGGCTGGCGTGTTTGAAACTTAGATTCTACTATAATGACTAAATTGTAGAGAAGCAGAAGTAATGTGTGTGTGCTTTTTTAACTTGACCCAATGTTTTCTTGGTTCTGTTGTCTAGGAGTGAACAAACTCCTTTTGTTTTTTGTTTGTTTTTAAATACTCTTAGATTTTAGGATTTTATAGAAGAAAAAGAGCTAACTATATTAGAACAATGTAGTTGCTCAAAATAAAAATGTCAGAGGCGTGTAAAAGTTTAAAATGATGTACCGTGTTTTTTCCACATTGTATATTTAACGTGGTGGAACTTCTTCATCTTTAAGCTTTGAGTTTATTATAAACGAAGGTGAAGGAAACGCATTGACCATTACTAAATGAATAGTAGATGGAGCCTCATGTCTAAAGAGTATAGGTCCGTTCTTACCAGCTTGCCTTTGAATTTAATTTACACTGGGCTCTCACATATGACTGGACAAAAAGGTAGTGGCCTGAGCCTTTGTTTTTCCAGGTCTTCCAGTAACGCCAGGACGCCTTTACCTGTGTCAGACTCGCCTGGGAAGTGTTCCGCCAGGCCGCCCTGGGAGGCTTTGCGCATGCGCACACTGATGCGTGAACTGAGAATTGGGCCTCAGATGATGCCTCTGGAATGCCACGTTCCTTTCTAGCTCTGCTCCTCTTACCAGCAGACTTGCTGAGTCTCATAGGAATAAGCTGATAAAAGTCACTTCATAGCGGATTTTATTTTTCTGTATTTAGGACAGAGTCTACAAGATCTATAAGGTCTCGCTACACAGATCGGACTTGTAGTGGTTCTCCTGTTTTTAACCTCCCAAGCGCTGGGATTACAGGCACGTGCCACTATGCCCAGTCTCAGTCACCATCTCAGCGCGCCCAGCGGGTGGGGCTAGCAAGGCATGCCGGGAATCGCGCAGTCTAAGTAGGCACATTAGTCCACTGAGCTATCAGGCCGGCCCTATACAAGAGTTTATCAACTATGCCCTTAGCTTGCTCTGAGAGCAGGACTAAAATTGCACTCCACAGTTTTAATGAATATCATTATTATAGGTGATAATGAGTCTAATGTACATGCACACACGCGCGCGCACACACACACACACACTGGTAGCAAAGAAGTGGGTGTTATGCAATCAACACAGCACTGTTGTGTAATAATTAAAGAATTTTTAAACTAAAGATTAAATTGGAATGTTGTTATAAACATAAGGGGAATGGCCAACATTTTTCTTTGCATCAAAAGAAAACGTTTCTTAAAATAGGCACCCTCTCTGTGATGACTCTTTAAAATAATTTCAAGTGCTTGCTCACCGAGGAGCCCGGGTCTGCAGGGCTTGGCTGTGAGGAGCTGCTCTTTGATCTGGCGGCTTTTAATCGGGTGGTGAGAAAAACCTACCCGCAGGGCCTGTCCGCGCGGCACTGCCTCGGCCAGCGAGCACAGCGTGCCGAAGACGGGCTGCCGCCCCCAAAGCCTTCCTCGGGAGTGGGCCTCAGCAAACAGCGGCTGCTGCCATTTCCCATTTCTAAACTTCGTTTTACCGAAGTAAAGCAAACACAGGCTGCTCTAGAGTTACCAAATGAAAAAGGTACACTGGTGAAAAAAAAAAGTGATTTTGTTGTCTTCAGGACATCAGAATCAAGAAAAGAAAGGCTTGTTGGGAATGTTACCTCGTCTTCAGCGCAGTCCTTGACGTCAGCATTCGATCTCTTCGCAGCGCAAAATCGGTCCAGCGTAACCTCGGTGTCCCAGCTGTCCTTGGAGAGCATTTGTTTTAAGCAGTACAAAGCCCCAAGAATTCTTCTACTCGCGTACCCCACTCTCCACCCCGCTGCGGCCACAGCTGTCCTGTATACTGCCCCCGACTTGAGTCCTCTTCCTGATCTCAGCCCCCCACCCCCCAACCCCGCCCGGCCGGAGCCACCGCAGGCGCTCCTCTCGGTTCCCTCAGCCATAGTGCAGCGACTTGAAACAGTGCTTATGAACAAGTTGAAAATAAATTCTAGATTTAAACCTGGTGTGAGAAAAAAGGACAGTCAGGCACGAGGGTGCAAGCTTATAATTGCAGCATTTAAGCAGCTGAGGCAGGGTGCCTCAGGTCTAAGGCCAGTCCCGGCTCCATAGGGAGTTCACACCCAGCCTGCACTACATAGCAAGACCCTGTCTAAAAAAACACATAAAATGCAAGATTTTATTTGGAACAACAAAGTAAACGTACTTGTGTAAGGTGCTTGTAAACACAATAATGTCTTGATTTCTTTCAGTAGACTTTCAGATATAAACGTAGAACAAAACAAAACACCAGCAGAAACAAGCAAAGAAATAGCAGTAAGTAAAACATCTCAGCTGCAAAGACTGATGGCCCGTGACGGAGAGCTGCGCCCTGGCGAGTCGGTTTGCTGGTCTACAGCAAGGCAGGCTGTCTTAGGGCCGGCCCAGGGCTGCACTTGTGATGCGTGAAGCCGGGAAAGGTAGGAGAAGGCGGGGAAGCCAGCCCCGCCACCCTCGCACCTGTCAGGGGCTTTCTTGTGTTCTCCCTGAAGTCTTTGCACCAAGCTCCCCTGCCAGCCCTAACTGTAGATTATATTTTGAGAAAGGATCTCGCTGAGATGCCGAGTTTCCAGACTGGGCTTGAACTCAGTGCTCTGCTGCTCTTAGCCTTGCGGTGCTGGGATTGTAGCATCTGGCATCCCGACAGCTGAAGTTTTAATTTTTTGTTGATTTTATACTCACCTTAGTTCCATAAGTGTTGAGTATAGTTATTGGTTTAAATTGACAGAATAAGCCTCTCTGAGGAGCGTACAGGCTGAAACAAAAAATGTACTACTCAGCACTCCTAAAACTAACAGAAGCTTAGGTATTCGGTCTAACTCATGTCAGGAGAACCACCCGGACATAGGTGGATAGAAGGACACAAGTGACCAGTGAAATATCCAGGTCCGGTCAGATTCTCCAGGCAGCTGGGCAGACAGACTGCCACAGCAGAGGTGGGGTGGTCGAAGCTAAGGGCCTCAGAGCTGGAGGAGCAGCGCATCCGGCTCCTTGGACAAAAGGGAGGTGGAAGGTGACCAGAGGGGCTGGGCCGGGGACTTGGACTGGGGGTGTGGCAGGCACCCCTGCCCCAAGCTCTGGGATGCCCCGGGCTCCACCTTGCCCCTTGCTGTGTGGCCCCACCCACATCGGGTGTCCTCCCTGAGACTGACTGTCACCAGGCTGGTCAGAAAAGCTCACAGGGTGTCTGAGCAGTACTGGGAGGCCGGATCTGTCCCCAGGATGTAGGACACTCAGGGGAGCCTGGCTGTAGCGTGCAGCCTCAGTTCTAATCCCTCCTGAAAGCCAAGAACACTGAGCGTGGATCTCGTAACCAAGCGTGGACCTTGTAACCAAGCGTGGACCTCGTGACCAAGCGTGGACCTCGTGACCAAGCGTGGATCTCATGACCAAGCGTGGACCTCGTGAGCAAACCCTGTCTGGAGCTTTTCACTGAGGGAAAGATGGAAAATAACTGAACCGCTTTAAAAGCTGCTAAAGGAAGGAATAGATCCATGTGGATTAGACAGGAGCCTTAGGACTCTGGTGCAATGTGTATCTGGGCTTCCTTCAAGGAGGTGCAGGCCAAGGGGCTCAGCCCCCACCCAGCCTGCACTCCAAGTCCCCTGCCACCACTGCCTGTCCCCACCCTGAGTTTTCGGGGAGCAGACAGATGGCTCGGGAGTCGGGGGGCTGTTTCCTGCCAGTTGAGTCTCTTGCTGGTTCTTCCTCCCCGTCCCAGGCCACTGGTGGGCTTTCACAGTACTGGGATCCCCAGCTGCTGGTGCTGGGGTTGTGCATCACACCATCACCTCCGTCAGGATAAAGTGACATGGAGGTAGAGGTGAAGAAACCCTGTGGCGAGTGAGGCAGGAGGGAGAACAGCGTGGGAGAGAAAGACCCTACAAGCTCGAGCCATCATCCTGCATCTGGGCTGTGTCCCGCTGGCTTCCCAGGTGACCTGTTAGCTGCCCCTCAGTCCTGTGGAGTGCTGCGGCTTCCTAGTGTCAGACCAGCCACTCACCACCCGCTGGACCATTGCCTGGCACGGGCCCCTTGCTAGGGAGTGACCATGGCACTGCCGTTCCGCTGGTGCCTGGCCTCATGGCGGGAGGAGGTGCCCCTGGTCTTCGGGGCATGGCAGAGCCATGGATGATCTCAGCCAGAGAACCTGCATGCATCCTGGCTCTGTGCTCCAGCACATCTGGGGCTCCCTAGGGTTCTGGGCAGAATCCTCTTTCTAGCTAAATTTTGGGTGGAAGAGATCTCCAACGTAAGCACCCCACCAGGTATGGACAGTTGTCAAGGTGATTTTTTAGAAATTTGAATGCTAGGTGTCAAGTTGCCATAAAAGAAATAAATTTGATTTCTACCACTGCCCCAGCTCTCTTGTGCCTTGGTCTTCTTGCCTACAGCTCACTGTTGTCTCTGTGCTGTGTGCAGCCCTTGGCCGGCTGCAGAGGCCCTGGCAAGGACAGGGACCAGGCAGGGACCGGCGGCGCTGACGTCCACAGCCCCCCGCCGCTCTAGGGTTCTGTACGGCTGTTCTTGAAGGATCACAGTCACATGACTGGTGCCACGGTGGGCCCGCAGGGAGCTCCTGCTCTGACAGGCAGCGTCACTGGCCTGGGGTCACACGGGGTCCTCTGCTGCCCACACTGCTGAAGTCACCACGCCCTTACGCCCCCTCACCCACACCGCTCACCTGTGCTTCTGACCTCTGCGCTTTCCGCAGCTGAAGCCACGACCGCTGGGCAGCTGGTGTCCTCGGCTGACTGTCGCAGTGGAACTCGAAGTATCAGATGGGAACTTGGCATCGAAACCCTTTAAGACACGGGGCACCACTCCTCTCTACCTTCTTCCCGGGCAACACCAGGGCTCTCGTTCTGAGCCTCCTCCTCAGCAGTGACGGCTCCTGACCTGTTTTCACGGAGAGACGGCTGAGCACCCGGCCTCACAGGCTGGTCCACCCTTGCTGGCCATCCCTGCTGGCTGCTCCCTTGATCAGGAAGCACGGAACACCTTTAGCTTTTTAAAGTTTTTTCCTTCTAAAATGTTTGAACACATACAGGAACAGATGGAAGAAGATGTAGATCCCGTTTCCCCTCAGCTTTCACAATTATCATTTTTTAACAGAAAAAAATATATAAAAACTTCAGTGTTCTCTTCATAGCTGAGTAGTACTCCATTATACAAAAATATCACTTTTAGGCCCCTATGCCACTGAACTATGCCCCCATCCCAATTCCATATTTTTTATCCATTCCTCAGGTGATGAGCATTGGGTTGTTTGCAAGATTTAGCTATGAGAAATTGTGCTGCTATAAACATGGGTGCCCGTACATAGTTGTGGACTGATGTTTTCTGTTCTTCTAGAAAAATACCAAGGAGAACAATAGCTGGAATGAACGGAACCTCCAACCCCAGCTTCCTGAAAAGTCTCCTCACTGATTTCTGCAGTGGTTGCACCAGGCTGCACTCCCACCAACAAGGCAGAAGGCTTCCTGTCCACCCACAGCCTCTCCAGCGTTTGTTATTGGCTGACTGCTTGATGTTAGCCATTCTGTCTGGGGTGAGATGGAATCTCAGGGTTGTTTTAATTTGCATTTCTCAAATGATCAGTGCTGTTGAACGTTTTTTCACGTATGTCTTGATCTCTTACTCTTAAGGTCTTTCTGGATAGCTGGTCTCTGAGGGCAGCCCTTTTCTGGTTCACGTACTCTGTCTTCACGTCAGTAACTTCTGTCGCTTACACTTTCAGAGAATTATTAACCTGCAGGATGTCCATAGCGTGCCTTCCCACAGACAGCAGCTCCTTGCCAGCCTGCTCCTTTTGTCTGGCTCAGCTGGTTTTATTAGGTCTTCTATAAACTCCTTGATCATTTTAGCTAAGTCCACTGTCTGTTTAATTCTAACTTCTTTGAGCTGGCCGAGCACCTCACGAATCTGTTCCTGTCTCCTCTTTAATCACATCAAGCGATTCAGCTGTGTGGCTTCTGGGTCCCCCTCTCCACTCTCCATGCATCAGCTTTGGGGAGCTGGGAGTCTGGAGGCGTTTTGTTGCCTCACCTTCTCCAGTTTCTATTTTTCTGTGTCTTTTCATGATGAGGTTTATTTGCCGATTATATTGGAAGACACTCTTGCTAGTGTGGAGATCCTTTGGTCTGTGATGTCCTCTGTCTTGGCTGACAAGCCTTTGCCTCTGTCCTCAAATCCAACCATTTTAGTTAATTTTGGAGCAGGCCATAGTGTCCTTTTCCCAGCACCCAGTTTTGTGGGGCTGGACCACCATATTGTTAATGGTACAAGGTTGATTATGTACTGGCATACTGAGAAACCAATTAATAGCAACAACTATGTCTTTCTAGCAACAGCCAATAATCGACAGTAGTAGGGTCAGCCTGGATACTGGCATACCACAAGAACAAACAATGCACCAATTTTAGCCATAGAAAAGAGGTCTATCATTATGTGATCTGCAATTAATAAACACGAAGATAACCTACCAGTGTGGTATGTGTCCCTTGGGCTCTGCATCTGCCCTTGCAGCTGAATGTGCCCACACCTGCCAGGATGCGGAGCAACAGAAGGCCAGCAATGGCGACCACCCCAGGGCTGTGGTTTCACCTCTGCCCACCGCCCTCCTGCAAGACTGGCTTGTCCACACTGAGATGCATAGAAAAAAGCTGTCACATGCCAAGCCACTCTCCATCTATTATTTCTCTGGCTTTATGAAGTTGATTTATGAGGAAACTAACTTGCAAAATTAGCCTACCCATTTGTGGGCACAGCACGTCTCTACATTCAAATCTGATTTCAGGCACACACCTGTAATCCCAGTACTCTACGAGGCAGAGACAGGAGGATTCCAAGTTCGAGCCCAGGCTAGGCATGTAGTGACTTAGGGAGACCCTGTGTCAAGTTAAAAAATAAAATTATGGAATCAAATAAAATAAAAATGGCTGAGGATGTAGTTCAGAGTGAAGGCCCTGGTTTTATCTCTACTATCAAAATAAATGTCTGATTTTGTAAGAAGAAAGGAAAGTGTTCTATGAGCTCTACATAGTTCTTATTAGGATTATTTTATATTTCTTATTTTCAGAGAAAATGGAATAACTTGTTCCAACTAGTTGACTGAAAATGGAGCAATTACTTTGAACATATTTATCATATTCTGCCACTTAAAGTCTGTTATTTGTGCAACTTTGTAAGCTTTATTTCCATTAGTTTTTTAAGGAAATAATAGTATTTTCCACAAACAACATTTAATTATTTCTATTTTTGTTTCATTTCTCAATATTTTAGAAGTTCTCATTGACACAATGGTAACCAAAAATGAGAACAACTATTTCATGATTTTAATATGCATGGCCTAGGAAAGTAACTTGTATTTTTGCCTTTTTATTCAATTCTAGAGTCAAGTGCCAGGGATATAGCTCAGCAGGATAAGTGCCTGCCTATCAAGCACAAGGTCCTGAGTTTTGTCCCTGGTACCACAAGGGAAAAAAGTCTGTTGTTTTAGGGCTGGCCAACTAGCTCAGTGAATTAAAGCACCTACAAGCAGACTCAGGGGCTAGGGGTTCAATCCCCAGGCCTTCCATGCTAGTCCCACCCAACCCTGGGGCATGCTGAGACACTGGGCTTGGGGGTGCACGCCTGTAATCCCGGCTCTTGGGAGGCTGTAACGAGGTGGATCAGTACAAGTCCAATCTAGTAGTGAGAACATGAATACCCTGTAGACCCTTCCCAGTTCTAAAGTCAAGGGTCTGTGAAATGCCATTTGCCATCTCCTAATATGCTAATTTCTCAAAAACGAACTTGCCTGAATTTTTGGAATAAATTCTACACTGTCCTAGAGACTTTTTTAAAATGTACTATTGAAATGTATTGATAATAACTGATTGCTTTAAAAATCTTCTTAATCTTCTGAAGTGTGCTAGATCTAGTTGTTTATCTGGTCTCAATTTCAGAATCACACTTATTTCTTAAAATTAATTCAGTTGTTTTGTTCACAAACTGGTGGTTTGTGGAGCCTGGAAAATATCTACTCTTTGAAAGTGTGTAATAGCTAGCCAATGAAATCCGTGCCAAGCATTTTTGTGGTAGCTCCTAAAACTTTATTTGTGTTTGAGAAAAAAATGTACTCATGGCAAACACATAGCTCAGTAAAATCATACACACACACACACACACACACACACACACACAAATAAACTTCTAGACATCTGACTATCATGCTTATTAAGACAGAGATATTGTCACACCACAGACCAAAACCATTCCAAGCTGTTAGTACGCTGATCTGTGAGCCCGTGGCTTGCCCTGGTGTGGCGCACCGCAGCGGCAACACGTCGTGTGCAGAAGGGCTTGTGTGGTGGTTTTGTGCCCTTCCCTGCTCAGGGCTGAGGTTGATCTGGTCCCCAGCCTCTCTCCGGGGCTCTTGCAAGCACATGTGCCCCTGGTGCCTGAGTGTCCCAACCTCTTGTACAGGGATACCAGGCAGGCTGGCTATGCCCCCCACCCTACCCCTGATTTCACTGCCTCATCTTTGAAGGATCTGTCTCCAAGGACAGGCACATCCTCAGGTGCCACAGTTCGGGCTCGCAGCCCATGACCACTCAGCCACTCGCCCTGGGTTTGGGAAGCTTCCCGGTGGAGTCCACCCTGCAGAAGGCACAGTTCAGAAACGCCTTTGGACCCCTGCATGAGGGTTCCTACTCATCCCTGTGCTTGTCCTTGCTACCTCAGTGACCTTCTTATAATGTGCATGAGGACCAGTCCTCTTGTGACCTGGCTGCGCTCCCCTCGTGGGCCACCGTCACAGACACCCCCTATTTCCATCCTATGACACCACTGCCATGAGGAAGTAGGATCCCTGCAGCTCATCCAGGTGCTGAGAAGGGCAGGACACCAGCTTTCAAGGGCAGCGACCACATCCCCTGGGCGGGCGTGGCTGCAGCGGTGGCCCCACAGCAGCTGACGTGGCGTCTCCACCGGGCCAGCGTCACGGAGCTTCTGTCTGCACCGTCCCCAGGCTGGGAGCACTGGTGCTCTGGAAGTGCGCTGGCTCCCTTGAGCCTGTCAAGAGTGTGTTCTCTTGTTTGCCATTACGAGCCTCTCCGAGTCGTTAGTGTATTCAGGGTTTTTCCTTCTTCAGAAAAAAAGTGCTTCCTGGTGCTCGTGTGTGTTTATAAAAGGTGGCACATGTCCAGACAAGAAAAGGGATGCGGAAGCGCAGCTACGTGGGTTTCAAATAGTGAGATACATACCTGCTGTTCGTCGCACCCGAGCAATAGCCAGGGCGTCAGCCAGTGCTCCCCAGAGCAAAGATGTAACTCAAGATCCACACGTGCACACGGATTTACCAGCTCAAGGCGGCCGCCCACAAAGCACCAAGAGGCCATCTGCACTCAGGGATGCAGGGGCCAGTGGGAGGCCAGGGCTCAGGGGAGGGTCCCTGCGAGTCGGCCCGGAGGCTGAGGGGCCTGCGCTGGAGGCTGGGGACGCCATCCACAGGGCGGGCCTTGGAAGCACTCAGAAGTGAGCCTTCGTGCTTTGCCTTTTATGCCTTTCTGGCAACAACCCTCCCTCCATCCTCCCAACCCTTCCTCACCCAAAGCTGTTCAGGTTAGTTGGGCACTGCTTACGCAAACTCACGTGGCCAGCGAGCTGCTGCAGCCAGCACCTCAGCCCGGACGCCTCGGACTTCCTGCTTTGCCTTCTCCCCACAGGCTGGGTCCCCTTTCAACCTTCCGGAAGTCTGCAGCCCACCGCATGCAGCCCTAACAGCGCTTCTCTAGATCTTCCTGTTTGTGAAATTCATGTGAGTGGATTCCTTCTGCTTATATTTGTCTCTGTAACCGAAACCCTTTAGGTGACCTTAGGATTTTGAGATGTGTCCACAGGACGCACACGTTTATAGCTTCCTCATTTCGTTTTGCATGGTGTCCATACCCTTCAGGTTGCATAGGTGTACTTTACCAGTGATGACATATACATGATTTCCAGGTTATTGTCATGTGTAATAAACTATACATATTTTTACATGTTTCCCATTGCACCTCTGCAAGAGGTTTTACCTACGGCAGGTGGTAGGCAGTCTTTGCATGTGTTCACGTTTACTAAGTAATACTAAAACCTTTCTCAAGTGGTTGTACTGATCTTCAATTTTATAGCAGTGAATGAAAATTTGCTATATATTATATATTGGAACTGATATACATTCAAATTTGTACCATCTGCTGAATACAATAGCAGCTAGACCTATTAATTAATAAAATTGGATTATGTCAGGTACTTCAATAGCAATGTTGACATACATGTTTTAATTTTTACTTCCCTGACTTATCAGTTAGACTGTTTTATGTGTTTTTCTTTCTGCTCCTGTGAAATTCATCCTGTAGCCCCATTTTCAGTTAGGCTATTTTTTAAACACTGAGCGAATATTCTTTATACATTATTGATATATGAATCTTCATTAATTATGTAGCTTATTGTTACCTTTCACATCTTTTTAAACACAATTTAATTTTTGATCCAGGGTCTCACTACATAGTTCAGACTCACAGTGATCCTTCTGTCTCAGCTCTCCTAGTGCTGGGATCATAGGCAAAGGGACTGGCACAGCGTGCCTGGGGTTGCAGGACCGGCACAGCATGTGGTGCTGGGGCTTGAACTCAGGACCTCGTGCTTGCCAGGCAGGCGCTTAGACCTCTGACCTATCATCCCAGCCCCTTACATTTCATTCCTTACAAAGCCTTGGTAAGCTAACTCTCAACATCAGCAGTTATATTTACTAACCTGCTGGTTTGCTTTGCGCTTCATGTGGTTTGTTAAAGAAGTCCTGCTGCTGCACTTGACGTGCTGAGCAGAGCCTTCTGAGTTGTGTGCTGTGCTGCGAGTTTTCCTTTGCTTTTCGTATACAGCTGTGACAGTGCTAGGATTGGCTTGTGCGTCTGCTGGGAGGGAGGAGGGTCGTGCGCTGGGCAGCGCTCTCCTAGCCTGCTGTCTCCATGTTCATGTGGATGACCGAATCACATGAGAACAAGGGCTGAGATTCTGTCCGTCTGGCAGGTTAAGAATTGCTGTCCGCACGGTTTACTCAATGCTTGAGGTTAAGGGTGCTGAGGTTAAGCTGCTTGGTACACTCTGCAGAGTGGCATCAGATAAGCCTGG
This sequence comes from Capromys pilorides, assembly GCA_004027915.1. Taxonomy (NCBI): domain Eukaryota; kingdom Metazoa; phylum Chordata; class Mammalia; order Rodentia; family Capromyidae; genus Capromys; species Capromys pilorides. The sequence goes on from PVKN010001399.1 coordinate 19,525, forward strand.
CTAGCTGGGAGAGTTGAGCTGTACAAGCGCTCCTTGTGTTTCCTCGCTAAGCCTGCCGTTTCCTGAGGAGCTTCTGTCAGATCTCCCACCATTACGGCAGACGCGGCTGTCTCTCCTCCAAGACCGCTGCTTGTTGCTTCGCATGCTTGGAGGCCCTGCTGGGAATGGCCACACCTAAATTGCCACTGTCCTCTCGTTCTGTGGAGTGCATGTCTTTATTTTAATAATGCTTTCTGTCACAAGATCTGTTACGTCTGATATCAATATATTGATATAGTGCCTGGCTTTCTTTTAGTATTAGTAAATATTTTCTCCTGCCCTTTTTAGTTTAAAACATATTGTAGTCTTTTTTTCTGTATTACTTGGACGAAATTCAGAGAATTTGGAGTTACGTTCCTACCTCTCTATTTCATATTGAGACACAATTTTGGAAAGGCATCCAGGCTGGCTCAGCGCAGCCGGCGCTCCGGCTTCAGGCTTCCGGCAGCTGCGGCTACAGGCGCCTCCCCCGACGCAGCGTGTCAGCTTTAGACGTCGATAGTTTTCGTTCCGATGAGCTTTGCCTTTGAATAGGACTATTTAGTTCATTCGTTATAATCACTATAGAGATAGAATTGATCTCTAAAGAAGTATAAGTGCACAGGGTTATAAATACATGCTTTAATATTAATATCTATATAAATATATACTTAAATTGCTATACACATATGTTTGGATATTTTTCTAACATTTGTGCTCCTTTTTGGTACATCTTTTCTGTTTCTTTTTCTCTCTTTTCTTCTCTGATTGATTACTTTTCTCTATGATTCTGGATAAGCCTTATTAATATATGTGCTAGATCTAGCAGGTGATAAAAAAGAATTACTGTAGGGATTTTAATAGAAATTTTGCATATTACATAATCCAGATCAGAGTCAATTAAAATCTTTGCTCTTCTGAGGACTCAAGAACCCTGGCATGGTCACTTTGAGCTGTGAGCTCACCACATACATCCTACATAGGTGTGTTAGTTGTGACTTCTTGCTTTTTTTGACCCCTGGAGATGCCATCACGTACCGTGCTGATGCCATCGATGCCTGTGTGAAAGCATCCGTGTGGCCGCTTTCTTCTGTGGCTTAAACTTCCCACTGAGACCGTATTGCATTGCTTGAAGCGCAAGCTGTGGAATCCCTTTGTGGCAGGAAGTCCAGTGCTTGTTCCTCTCTGAAGATGTTTTTATTTCTGTCTCACCTTAGTCACTTTTGGTTGTTGATCCTCCGGGTGTAGAATTCTGCCTCACGGCTCCTTCCGCTTGCCAGAGTCAAACAGACTTCTGGGTTCCATTGTTCCTGTGACAGATTCTGCTGTCAGTCTGACTTTTCATCCTGTGAAGGATCTCTCTGTCTCTCTCTGTCTCTGTCTCTGTCTCTGTCTCTCTCTCTTTCTCTCTCTCTTCCTTGGGCTCCCTGAGGTTGTTCCTTTGTCTTTTCCTTTGCGGTATCAGTGATTGAACTCAGAACCCTGCGCTTGCCAGGCAAGCACTTATTCTACTGAGCTATTTCCCTGGCCCCATTCTTTTGTCTTTGGTGTTCTGTAGTTTCCTTATGATGTCTAGTTCTGATTTCCTTTTCTTTTAGCTTTACTTGGGATGTGTTGAGCAGTTTAAATTAGTAGAAGATGATTTTCATCAGTTTTGGAAAAATTCTGGCTTTTTCTAGTGCTAACATATATGTTTTTTTAAGTATTCCCACACGTGCCACGTTCCACTCATGGGTGAATTGGAGGCCGATGCCGCATCATAGGTCAGTGTGAAGCTTGGTAGGTTTAAAACAATGATTGCCTATCATCTTTGGGGGCCTCTGGGTTAGCTCAGTGGTTTAAGCGCCTGTGGGTGTTATCCCAGTCAGGCTCAGGGGATGGCAGTTTAATCCCCACACCCACCCTTAAGGCAGCCTAAGTCAGCCAAAAAAAAATCCTTCTCATCTCCCCTTGGCTTGCAGGTCACATTCAGTACAAGCGGTTCTTCCCGGGAGGCTCCCACTGTGTGTGTGTGGAGCCTGCAGCAACCCGGAGGCCTGAGACCTACCGGAAGACGACTATGGTGGCGCTGGTGTGTGCGTGGGTATGTGCATGTGTGTGTGTGTGCGCGTGTGACAGAGAGACAAGGAAGACAGGTTTTTACATAATACGAGCTCTTAACATCTTAAAGCCTTGCTGGCTGGGGAGGTGGAGCCTCCCAGGGCTGCCAGCTCTCAGCTGGAGAGGACTGGTGCAGAGCGGGCTGCTGACCCACAGACTCGGGGGTCCAGAGCCTCCTGCCACCCCCTGGTCCTCCCTCCAGGAGCTGTGCAGCTAGGGACCACCTCCTGAACTTAGCTGGCTGGGATCGCTGCACCCATGGACCCTGACCTGCTTACCTGCCCTGCCCTCCGCCCTGTCCCCCAAGTCTCTCTCAGACAGTGCCTTGCATCTACAGGACACTGAGTGGTGTCTCCTCAGCCTCTCCTTGGAGCCACACTGGAGCCTTTGCTCTCCAGAGAACAGAAAATCAGAGCCCCGGCTGCTGGTGCTGCCTGGGGGCCATCGTTCTGGTGAGAGGCCGCAGGAGGTCTGTGGAACCCACCAGGCTTTCTCTTTCCCTTCATTCGTCGGTGGAAGCCCCTGAGAAATGAGTCGTCACAGTCGCTCCCCTTTTCCCAGAGAGCCCTTCACGAGATCCCCCTCGCCTGCTCTCGTCCACGCCCTGCGCTCTGGGGCTGCTCTTCCTTCACTCTTACTCTGGGTGGGCCTCTAGTTTCCTGGCCCTTATAGTTCCTTTTGTTCTAGATTCATCTCTGATTTTCTTAAGATGTCTTCTGGTGTCATCTACAGGAAGTAGATGGTCCCCATATGTCTAAAAATATCTACAATCTACACTGGAATTTTTTCCTAAAAAAGATCACCGTAATTCCACTGCCCATGACCTGCTCCGTCTCCGTGATGATGTCCTCGATGAGATCCCTTCCCATGCTGGACAACGCTCTCTGCTGTGGCGAACACGCTGGGCCTCTCCCAGACGTCACCTTCCCCCACCTAGGAGAGCAGACAGATTTCTCCCCCGCCTTCCTCCTGGCACCTAAGAGGACTTCGGACGTCAAACCTACAAGCGTCAAGGGCGCTGAGGCCCAGGCCTGCGAAGCAACGGCCCGAGTCTCGTCTCAGCACCCCTGCCTTCCCGTGGTCGTGGCCTCGCTTCCGGGCCTGCACCTGAGGTCTCTGCAGTTGCCATTTCTGCTTTCAGGGGTGACCTTGCGTTGTGTGACCTGGCTTCTCTGGGAAATGTGAAGAGGGCAGCGGTCTTCGGTTGGTGCCCCCGCTTTCCCCTTGTGCAGGTGGGGTGATGACTCCTGAGCACCTTGCAGAGGACAGGAGAGGCCGCCCGCGTGTCTCTGGGCCTAATGCGTGAAAACTGTACCGTTACGTTGGATCTTAGGAGCTCTGCTTTATTATCACGGTTAGCAATGCCCTCGATTTGTTTCCCAGCTGCAGTAACTACCGCTCTGCTTGCCATCTGAACAAGGCCTCACGGAGTGAAGTCTCCGCCTGTTCTTGGGCTTTCTTTTGGAAAAGTGACTTCCGTTTTTCTGGAAAAGTTTATTTCAGCTGCCATATAAATGGCTAATGAGACTTGGGAAGTGGAGAAAAAACCTAGTAACGCATGGAAAAGGTGTCTCGCCCCAAGAAACCTCCACATTTTACATTTGATGGGGAAGAAAATATCTCTAGTTTCTTGAATTAAAAATAAGTTCACTGACATTTACTCATGTTTTATTGAAAAGGTTATGGGTTTGTCTCTTTTTGAAAAATTTGACTATTCTACTAATTTTATTTTATTTTATTTTTTTAAATCATGTATTTAGGACAGGGTCTACAGGGTCTACAGTGTCTCACTATATAGATCAGGCTAATAGGGATTCTCCTGTTTCCAGCCTCCCAAGTGCTGGGATTACAGGTGTGCGCCACTGCGTCCAGTCTCAATCGCTGTCACAGCGAGCCCCCGGGGCAGGGCTGGCATGACATACCAGGGATCGAACCCTGGCCACTGTGTTCAGCCACTTTAGTCTGATGAGTTATCTGGCTGGCACTGTTCCACAAATTTTCAATCAATAGAGCTATTTTAATTTTTTAGTTGGAGTTTTTATTTAAATTTCTATTGTTAATTTAAAAATTTATTGCCTTGTAATTTAGAAATGATTATGATATAACTTACTTTTGCAGAATGTATTTATGTTTTCTTTTGTGCTTATGTAGGCCAGAACATTAATTTCATTTAGATACTTTAAAATAGTATGTTATGTTTGCAGAGTGTATAGGTAATTTAATTTTTCTTTTTCTGTCTTTCTTTTTTTTGGCTGTCTCAGGCTGCCTTAAGGGTGGGTGTGGGGATCAAACCACCGTCCCCTATGCCTGACTGGGATTGCCTGCACACTGCGCAGGCACTGAACCCACTGAGCCACCGAAGGACCCAGCAATTTAATTCTTACTTTTTTCCTTACAAGGCATAACTGACAAAATTTAATATTTTTACAGTATGTAACACATATACATTGTGACATGATTATCACAATAACCTAGTTAATGTATGCATTCCTTAAATGTTTTATTATTATTATTATTAATGTATTTGGCATAGGGTTGCACTACATAGCTCAGACCTGCAGTGAGTCTCCTGTTTTTAGCCTTCCAAGCGCAGGGACTACAGGCACGCACCACCACGCCTGGACTTGGTCACTGGCTCAGCGGGGACCAAACCCCGGCCGCTGCGCTCTGCCTAGGCAGGCCTTAGTCTGCTGAGCTATCTCGCCAGCCTTACCATGTACATGCCTTTGCACGGTGTGTGTGCGCCTGTGCGCTGAGAATATTTAGGACCTCGTGCGTAGCACTTTTCGGATGCGCATTTGCTGCACTGTCTTCACCATGCTGTGCTCTAGCTCCAGAACTCACTCTCCTCCCTCGCCCAGACTCCACACACCTAGACACATGCTCTAGTATTTGTGTACGTGTTGCTGTATGTTTGTATATATATGCAGTTATTGTGGTATTTGTATATATATATATTGTATAGTTGTATTGTTTTAGCTATTGTTTTATAGTATAGTTGTATATATACTGTATGATTACTGAATACGTAACTTTATGAGATAGTTTTGATTTTTAAGTTTTCTCTATTGAAACACTTCTCATAATTATAGCAAATGATGTTGGTGTCCTAAAATTTTACCATAATTTTTTATTATTGAGCATTATGTTGCCATTTTGTTATATTTGTTTTGAGAAATTCAATAAACTGTTTTTTAGATTTTGATTTAGGATACATTCTGAGAACTGGAATTCATGGGGCGAAGCGTATAAAGATTTCAGGGGTTCCGACACGTACACCCTCCTTCGCCACCTTCAGTCTTCTTCCGTCAGGGACGTGGCTAAGGGTGAACACATCTGCTGGCGTCTGTAGGTCCCAAGGCGCTGTCGTCCTCAGAGCGCGCGTCTGTGGACATGGACGTCCCGGTGCGGGTGTCCCTGGGGGTCACCTGACCTCCCAGCCAGCCAGGGGGTAGCTCTGTGTCCCCAGGGTGCTCCAGCGCTGTGCTGGTCGCCAAGAAAACGGCGAGGGTAGGAACAGACTCGCTTCTGGGTTTTCTCCTGGTGAAAGTCTAGCATAAGGAAACACCTACCCTCAGGTCTGCATTTCGTATCCATCTATTCCCGTGAGGGACGCATAGATACACACTTAGGACAGGTCACGTCCTGGACACAGGAGGCGTCCTGCTTCTCGCCGCTACTTCCTCAGCACTGACCACAAGTGCCTGCTGTGAGGGGCGCTCGTGGCCGTGGTGACCGCTAGGAAGGGTGACCTCTGCTTATCCCCTGAGTGGGAACACGTGGCTGCCCTAACCTGAGAGGTGGCTTCGAGGCAGCATTTTTGCTGGCTGGCAGAGGTGCTCTGAGGGTATTGAAAAGTGAGTCAGAGGACAGAAAAATTAATTTTAGAGTAATTTAAACTAAACTGTGAAAATTTTCTTTGCGACATTTAATAAATGTTTCTTAGACCTCTTGTACCCACCATATTATTTTATTAAGTTAGATGTGGTTAAGTACAGACCGAGCTTCAAATCTAAATCAATCGCTTGGAACACAATGTAATGGCAGCATTGCTTTAAGCATTATGCAAGCCACAGAAATTGGGCCGAGACTTATAGACTAATGCAGTCATTAATTTTGGAAACTCCAAAAAAAAAAAAAAATGGGTATTGGGTATTTTCCAATTTATTTTTCTTGGCATTTAATGTACTGAGGTCAACTTAATAGCTTAGATGTTTTAATCATTTCTTGATCTCCATTTTGCTTTTCCTGAGTCAGCGTGGGTATGTGACTCGTCATCAACATTAAAAGACAACTGGAAAACATTTAATCGCTTCTCCTAAAATTTCTATTATCTTATGAGCCATAGTAAGTTCATTTATTTAAGAAATCAATAACTAGATATTTGGCCTGTTACTCTGAGAAATGTCTGCAAGTATGTAAAATGTAGTCAGAAATGCAGAAGGGTGTGCTGGGGAAGACAGAAACCCACAGTTTACACTTCTGAAGCAGCTTTAAGTTTCTCAGATGGCCAAAGTTTGTTTGTATAGCTATAATTTTAAATCATCAGATTGAAAAGATACATTTAATTAATAAATATGCATTATAATTCAGACAGCAGGCCTCTGGAGATAGCTCAGTGGCACAAGTGCCTGCATGGCAAGGGCAAGGTCCCAAGTTCAGTCCCCAGTACCGCTAAGTAAACAAATTCAGATAACAGAAGATGTGATGGGTGAGGCTGATCATGCCCACATGATTGGCTTGGAAGCCACCAGGGGACCAGTGGAGCTTGCGTCTGCGTGTGCCTGGTGGTCACGGGGGTGGGACTTGGGGCACTGTGTCTGGGGCCTGGCCCCTTCCTCTGGGGTGCAATGCCTTGCCCTTCCACTGTGATGCTCCTGCCTAGGAGCCCGCCGGCTGTGGGCTGCTTCCTTGTCCAACAGGCACCACGTAAGCCTCTCCCTTAAGCTGTAGGTGCTGGGCCCTGTGTCCCGCAACCAGAAGCCAATGGAGGTGATAGAATTGGGCAGGGAGCAGCAGGTATCACAATAGTCAGTCTTGTCCGAGGAAAGAAAAGTGGTAGTCTCCTAGCTGGGACACAGTGGGGCAAAGCAGATGCAGAGAAACAGGGCCTTGCAGCAGAGCAGACACGACGGGGCCATCGGGATGGCGGTGCAGTGGTGACAGGGCACCAGGAAGAGCACGTGATTGTGCCTGGCCATCCACGTGAGCGAGTCTTACCGCTCCAGCCTGGAATGGCCAAGTCACACAGGAGACACTCGCTGTTCCAGTCGTGTAAAGTTTAAAGACAGGAAAACTAAGTTAAATTATTGAGGGGTGCCACAAATGTTATAAACGCAAAAAATGAACTTCACAACAGTCTGGGAAAGATAAGGATGAGGTCAGAGTGAAGTCTTGAGATATTAACTAGACCCTACTATTGCAAAATGTGTGTGCTTGTGTGTATCCGTGTGAGTGTGTGTATGTGTGTGTGTGTGTGTGTGTGTGAGAGAGAGAGAGAGAAAGAGAGAGAGAGACAGACAGACAGACAGACAGACAGAGACAGAAAGGGAGAAAGAAAAGGGGGACTCAGTATTTTCAGCCCATCTTTTTAAAAGTGAAGTCATTCAGCATTGTGCATGAGTCGTCCAGGAGGTCAGTGAGTCCAAGGTGGGGGCTGGGATGCAGTACCTCGTGGAGCTGGAATTAAAGCAAATAAAGTGATATCCAATCCAGCTCTCTGGGGCTGACACTCACAACTGGGCTTTCCATCCCCCTCCTGTGAGCTTCAAAATCTCACCTTCCTCATATACAGAGATAAATAATGGAAGTCTCCAAGTACAGACAGAAGGTCACCATGGAGAGGATTGAATCCTTCAGGAAGAATGTTACCTCTGACACCTAGCAACCGGCTTGGGTATCAGGCGCAAGGCAAGAGCGAGGCGTTGATAGCTGAGCATTGTCTATCAATATTAAAGGCTTCCCTCTCACAATCGAAGCCCTTATTCGAGCTGACAAGTGACACCCCAGCAGAAAGGAGGTGGAATTCATTCCGCTCTTGAGGGTCTGGTGGGAGGAGGGTCTGGTCAGTCCTCAGTGGGGAAATGGACGAGATCGGGGGAGGATAGCCCCGAGGAATGTGGCTGCACGGAGATCAGAACGGGACCGAGGCAGGGAGCCACGCGTCTATCTCCTGTGCCCTAAATCTGCCCCAGACATTCCTCTGCTCCTTGCTTTCTTTTTTAGGCCTGCTGCCAAGGGGTCAAGATGCAGGCGAGCAGGTGGGAACTAGAACAAGAAGGCTGGATGCCATTGGATGCTTCTAGACTCACCGGGCAAGGGAAACAGTCCTTCCGAGCTCCTTATCTAATGGCCAACAGCTAAGAGCTGGGTATTTAGAGGTCTCTGCACGATTTCGGTGGTCAAAATCTGTTCCTCCCTCTCTCCCTCTCTCCCTCCCTCTCTCCCTCTCTCCCTCCCCCCTCCCCCCTCCCCCTCTCTGTTTCTTCTCCCTCCTCTCCACTCTGGCACAGAATCCTAGAACACCATCGCAGGTGTCTTACTTTGTTAGAGTATTTTATTGTTATTATATATAAAGTATTAGCTATTTCCTGTAACTCTCAACAACCTTGCAAAAATGGTATTTTTAAAAAAGAAAATCAAGGTTTTATAAGGTTAAATGGCTTGAGCAAAAGTATGCATATGGAGTGCAGTAGGATGCCAGGTCAGGTCCATCTGAGCTCCAAGCGAAAGCACCCAGGGCAAGCGCCCTCCTGGAGAGGCCGTGGTCACAGGCCTGGCAGAGTGCGGGAAGGTGTGGCCCCGGGAGCCCAAGGGCGAGGCTGGCTCCTTCCTGCCCAGCGGCAGCTGGAGCCTCTGAAAATGCTGCAAGCAAACACAGTGGGCTCCAATCTGGGAACACTAGCGCCTTTCCCTTAGATTTGTTCATCTATGAAATCCACTGTGGTCCCATTTTGGCTCTAAATTGTCCCTGAGCCGTGGGAACTTGCTTCAGCAACTGGACAGGTGTCAACCACAGCAAACTGCAGGGTGCTCTGGTCCTGCATGAGACACCCGGCTGGTAGCGGCTGGTGCGGGGAGGTCCTGAGAGAGCACGACGCCACGGCGTGCCAGCTTGATTGCTCCTTCCTGCACAGTGGACGAGTTCAGAAGCATTGCCGCCTTCTGCCCAGCTCGCTACTGTACCTGCCACCCTAGAGCTTTCGTCAACAGCTGTGCAAAGCTCTGGCCAGGAAGCTCATCCTGGAGTGGCAGAGCAGTGGGCTCTGTGTCTGCCCCAGGGACCAGGGCTGAGGGGGACCAGGAAGAGGCCAGGAGGGTGGCAGTCCCAGCTGAGCCCGGCCTCTGGGATGAGCTGCCTGGTGGTGCACGGCAAGCAGGGAAAGTGGTTGGGAGACGGTGGTGTGGGCGAGGGGCCGGTGGGGCCCTGCCTACAACTGCAGTGCGGCTGGGGGCGGGGCTTTGTTCACTCCCGGTACCTAACAACAGCACTGCACCTCAGGTAGCGCAGCACAGGGACGGCGCGGACGCTCTGCCTCCTGCCTCTCCCCTCCGCGGCTGGCAGTGTGTGCGTGTGCACTGCCCTGTAGGAGGCCTCAGGTGGCCTGGGCCTGGGAGTGCCACGCAGCGGACAGGAGATGGCCCAGATAGCACCGTGCAGTCAGGCCTCATGTTGCTCCATTTCTCATGTTCCAGGAACGGCCAGAAATCCAGCTTATCAGTAAAAGTTTTGTGATTAAAAGAGACCATTCCGGCCTAAGCCTTTGTAAGTTGGTAGATGGGCCAAGTGCAGTCCACAGCCAGCTGCGTGGCTTGCTCTGCGCCCGAGGCCCTGGGCCGCCTGCGCTCCCAGCCGGCTCCGTGGGAGCTGCCGCCTCTGCACACAGGGGCCTCCCAGCCTTCTGTCTCCACGCGCTGAGCCACCGCGGCTCCCACATGCCTGTCGCCATAGTTAAGGCTTTTCATTCCCGCTGGACTCCAGTCCATGTAGGGAACTAGCTCTGTATTAGATTCCATCACCAGGGTCCCTAGAATCAGGCTCTGTGTGTAAAAGGTCTCTGGTCACCTATCTGGGTGCCCTGGGTGGGTGAAGGGACAGAATTAGCCAGGAAACAGAGTACCAGACCACTCCTTAGACACTCAACTGGGGCTCAGTCACGTGAGATGTGTAATTTGTGACTTGAGTGTATCATTATTTTAGCATAGACTACTAGAAATAGCTATATATTTGGAGTTCCATCAACTTCTGTATTGTTTACTTCCATGTCATGTAACTGCTACTACTTACACCCTATCAACAGAACTAGGTAACAGTGACAATTAGTAGTCATCGCAAAACTAAGCTAATAGTTCAGAGGAAGACTCCACAGTATTCTAGTAATTTTCCTTTAATATAGTATTTTGACCCTTATGCCTCCATTGGTTACTACACAATTTTGGTTTTTAGCGGATTTTAAGATCTGGACTACACAGCTGTTCCCTCCCTCCGCATGATAGCAGCGAGCTATTTCCTGAGGCAGCAGGGTACTTTCATTCCTGTGACCCTGTCTCCAGGAAGGCTCCTCTGCCTGCCTCCCGCCTCCTGCTAAGCAGCGGGAACCGCAGACACAGCTGAATAACACCCCATCCAGGCTGGGCTCTTAAGGGCCCTCGGTGCAGGCTGCAGACCTAAGCGGAGCTCTCCCTGGCATAAGACTTCACTCTGGTCTTCTGGGCTCACTCTGTGACAGAGGGCTTCCGAGGTGCCGGAGCTCGACTCCACTGTTCCGCAATGCTCTGTGGCACCAAGCGGCCAGGCCCTTTGCATGTGACATCTGGGTCTGAACTGCCCATCGCTTCAAATGCTCCTAAACACTGATGTCGTCATAAGTTAAGGCGTTCATTCTCAAGGAAAATGACTTCCAAGCCCAGAGGTAATTGTAACTGAAAAATTGAAGATGGATTCCAAGTAGAGGAGTTAGGGAGAGAAAGTCTTGCCAAACTGAACTGCGCTTTTCTGGGTTCTGAAGGGGACTTTTTCCCTGCAAAATGAACCTTTTCAGGCGTGTAAGTCTGGCCATACCCTCGTCCTAGCCGTTGGCGTGACTTGCTCTCAGCTCCCAGGACCTTTCGAACATCACCAGCATCAGGGAAACAGCCTGAACCTCTCTCCCTGCACATTCTCACCCTGCACACATTTTCCAGTTAGAGGAGGACTTTTTGTTGCACATAGCACGGGGTCGTGGGTGAGCATTTCAACCCCTCTTCCAGGGCTGGGCACAATGACGTCTGTCTAACGATAGACTCTCCTTCCTGTCTGTGAGCTCAGAAATCCCAGGGAAATTGAAAAGTCACCCAGGTTTCACGCGAAAGCCTCTGCATGACAGGTAAGCGCATCATATGCCTTTTTGCTTTATAAAAATGTGCAAGTTGTAGGACTCACTGCAGGTAAGATTTTTCAGTTTTCTTTGATAGTAAGTTTGTAGGCTGACTGGAATTTTCCTAATTTTTACATTTCCACAATGCCAAGCATACAGATGAGAAAATTCTGACCAAGGCACAGAACCTTGGTATTGTTTACGGTTTCGTTAAAGCAGTTTCATTTTTCAAATCAAAGTTCCACAGAGGGCGTTTGTCTGTGGCTGTGGCAGAGCACTCATAGGTGAGCTCTGACAGAACCAGCATGACTCGGGCGCATGCACCTGCTGTCACTACAGCACCCCCAGGCCCACATGCACACCCTGTACCCCTTTGCCTAGAGATGCAGCAGCTGGAACCTTGCCGGAAGCAGGGCGTGGAGTGGCAAGAAGCAAGGGAGCTGTGTGTGGCCTGTGTCTGCGCATGTGCAGACCCACGCGGGCCACTCACTGTGTTCCACTGCGCGTGTGTCCCCGGGAGATGGAACAAGGTCTACTGCCTTAGAGGCACTTCCTGCTTCCGCTGAGGCTGGGAAACGCAGGCTCCCTCTGCGCTCCTCCTCTCTCGGGCCCTCCTCTGGCTCTTCTCTGCATATTTTATGGATACCACCTCAACGCCGTCCTCAGCTTCTGTCGCAGATGTCCCTGAACCATTCGGCTGCCGTACGTTTCGGTGACGTCTGGATGCTGCTGCACATGGCTTTGGAGTCCTTTTTCTCTACCTCGTCTGGGCTCTCTGAAAGTGATCACTGTGGCCTCAGCGCCGAGAGCCTAACTAGCATCATGCGGCTGCCAAGCAGCCTGGCTAACGCAGGTCGAGGCGAGGTTGCTGTCGCTCAGGTTCGCAGCTCTGCGTCACTGTGGACATCGCCGAGGGCAGGCTCCTCTCCGTGTGGCTCGCAGTCAGCGTGCAGGGCAGCCGCACAGCTGAGCCACGGCCCCGCTGTGTCCGCTGTGGTCCCCTCAGCAGACCGCTACTTCCAGGCCCTGCCTGGCCTGAGGTCATCGTCAGATGCGTCTTGGGGACTTGAGGAGCGCAGCTCCCAGACCATGTTTCCCGCGCTCTGCTGCGGCTGTGGATGACTCTGCTGTCCTCTGTGGCTTCTCTGCCCGGGATGCACGCCAGGCCAGGGTGGCCCGCCCTCCGCTGCCCGCTCTGTCCAACGCTGGTGCCCTGGTGTCCAGCACTCATCCCGCAGCAGCTCTGGCTCCTCCTCGTGACTCAGCACACCGTGTTGGGTGCCTCCAATCTACCCTCACCAGGCAGCGTCCCTCCCAGATCCCCATGTTAACGACCAACTGCAGGCCAAGGTCTCCTCAGGGAGTGTGGTGCCTTGGCCGCACACCTCGAGCCTTTGTGGGCTCCACTTACTGGGTTTCCTCTCTAAAGCCCTCTGAAGGTCTGCTGCAAGGACAGGATGATGTCTGACTCTCCTGTCCCTGGAAGCAGGATGGAGGCTGTCAGGCCCCGGATGAGTGCGACTGTGTGGCCAGCAGGGGATCCCAGCACCCAGACTCTAACTTCAGGCACCCTGAGCCTGCTGCGTGCACTGGGACAATTCGCTGCCTTCAGGGAGAAAACACGCTGCACAGAAGGCAGAATTTAGGAGAATCCAGAAGAGGTGGGGGCGGGGAGGCAAGTTCTGTGGGGTGGGAGAAGTGAAGGCGTCAGGCTGCCCAGGCGTCTGGACATTTAGGGGTCAGGGGACTGAGTGGACAGGAGGAAGGACCCCAACCCTTGCCACATGAATGGCAAGTTTCCACACATGAGCCACAGTGAGCCGTGGCACTGCAACCCTGTGGACCCAGCCCAGCAGGCAGTGGGAAGCGGACTTGCACTGAGCTCGGTTGCTCGACCTAGGAAAGGCCCTTCCTGCGTGCCGTCCACTAAGGATGGAGCAGCACCCACCAGCACCCTGTGCACCTGGTGCTTCCCAGCGTGCTTCTTGGGCACTGGAAACCAGGCCCGGAGCTGCAGCTCGCAGCCAGAGCCGCCGTCCCGCACCTCACCGCAGCTGCTCCTGGAGTCAGTTCTACCTTCTGGGAAACTCCTCACACACTGCATGGCCTGGGGAGCTGGGCCAGAAGGGGATCCCGAAGACAGAGGCCAGCGAGGGGGATAAAGCCGCCCCCTTCTGCTGCTCCGCTTCCCCGAGGGATGAGCACATGGGAATCATCTCCAGGGCTTTGCCCTCCCCGGGGGCTGTGACCCTAATCCACAAAGCCCCATGCTGGGCACACTTTGGTGGCCTTATAGTAGCCCCCATTCCCAGATGACCCAGATCACCCCAGGGCGTGCAGCTCACCGTCCAGCCTGCTCTGTGGCCTGCACCAGGCCAGCTGGTACTCAGGGGTGGCTGTGGGATGCTGGAGGTGGCCTGACGCCCCCCCCCCCCCACCACCACACACACAAAGCCAAGCCCTCCTCTCTTCTCGCCACATCACTGGCCCAGTTCTTAGGCTCCTGCCTTATTGGAGGATGCAATCACTGACCAAAATAAACTAGAATTTGGGGCCACCGAGAGCCTGCACATGGAGTTTAGCTGTCGCTCGTCATCCAAAACAGGTAAGGAAAGCTCCCGTCTGCCGGGACACAGGACATAGAAGGCAGCTCTGGGACGCTCGGCCTCGCCTCGAGGTGGTGTCTCCTCAGTGGCCCCCGACTCCATGCTGCAGACAGGGCTCATCGTTCTTGTGTACGAAGGGGAAACTGGCCGCACAGGTGAAGCCACGCTGCTGGAGGTGCCGGTCATGCAGGGCTGAGGCGGGACCCCAAGCCTGCAGGCAGGCGCAGGCCCTCTTCCCAGTCCACCTCTGGATAGCCTTTCCCACACACTCCTGTGCTCCAGGCGGCTCCATGCTGTCTCCTCTTTCTTGTCCTCACTTAGCCGTCTCACACCCACTGCAGTCTCCCCTCGTTCCCTATCGTCTCTCCTGAGAATCTCTCCCATGTGTCTTCCATTTCCTTTCCGCCTCCAGCAGCAGCGGCTCCCGTGGCAGCCACAGGCTCTCACAGTCCCCTTTTCCCACAGAACCTGAGCTCCACACAGGATCATGGCACACAGGCTTTTGTTAGCCTTGTCTTGCCCAAGGCCAGCCCATGACTGAGAGGAGGACACCCTCTGTGGCCAGGAGGGTCCCAGGTGAGGGGCTCCACCTGCCTTCTGTCTCCCCTTCCCTGAAGAGCCCCTCTGCCAGGCCCCTCCTTCTCTGCTCAGAGTCATACCTCGGATCAACCCATCCCATCCTGAGCAGGGACCTCCTTGGGTTGATTGATTGACCGAGACAGGGTCTCACTGTAGCACAGGCTGCTAGAACCCACAGCATCCTCCTGCCTCAGCCTCCCACATGTGATATGGCAAGCAGCAAGCACCCATGATTCTTTTTAAAGTAGCTGCTATCCTAGTTTTTTAATGTATTTATTTGTTTATTTTTGCGGTACCAGGAATTGAACTCAGGACCCTGTGCTTGCCATGCAAGCATTTATTCCACTGAGATATCTCCCCAGCCTAACCCTAGTCACCCTAATCACCCTTATCTCAAACTACATGAAATTATAATTTCAGTGTGAACTTGTTTTTTCCTTTCTTTTGCTAGTGAGACAGAAGGTCCCTGGTACCGGGGCCCTTTTCATTAATCCCCCACACCTGAGCCTCAGGCAGTGCTCGGGCACACGCTGGACAAGCACAGGTGTTCTTTCACACACATCTCAGCGACCGTTAGGGGAATCCCAGCAAGCGTGCTAGTCTCTGACTTAGTTCTTCCTTTTTTTTTTTTAATGTACTTTTTAACTATATCCTTACATAGTGTACTGGCTATGTTACTTAAATAATTTGAAGCATTTCTACAGTGTGTGTTTCTGTTTCTGTCGCCTTGACCGGCTCCCTGGTAGCATCAACATAACGTGCACTGATGCTGGGTATTAACCGTAGCAGCACAGCTCATTTACACAGCTGGCAGAAATCGATAAATGCTCGGCTTTGCAACAACTACACCAACACGTTAGGCACCTACTGCACACTCTACAGAGTCTGAGCTGCTCTCTAACACTGTCTATTTTACCCTCAGGACAGCAGTCCGTCGTGGGAATCTCCTCCTGTCATGCAGACGAGGACAGTGGCTGAGAAAGGAGAAGCGAACTGCATGCGAGTCCACCGAGGAAAGGCTGTGTGTCTGCAGTCCCAGGTCTTGCACACAGACGCTGTCTCTGCCCCGGAGTGTAGCAGGAATGGCTACACCGGCTGATGGCTGGGGATGAGATGCCGCACTCGGAGCCGGGGCTGTGCGCCAACTGCAGGAGCCTGGTGCCCGGCCTGTGCTGGTGACACACAGAGCATTCGTGGTGGGTGCCTCTGGCACCGCCACAGCAGGGGCGGGGGTCTGGTACAGTTGAGTCTGCTGTCACCGTGGCTCCACTCTGCTGCGCTGAAAACAGCCACGTGGTCACCTCCCAGGACCGTGGTTCTTGACCAGGCCTGGGGCCTGCACAAGTGTCGCTCTAATTAAACAGGGAGCTGGGTCGGAGCCCAGAGAGAAGGCGAATCAGTCGCTTGCTAACCACCTTCCATCTCGGCAGCCCTCTGAGGCCACTGCACCCTTGGCTCCTCTACGAGCCTGGTGCCGCTCCCGGTGCTGCAAAGCCTCCCAGCCAGGGCACAGGTGAGGAGAGCGCCTTCCAGGCCGGGGCCTTCTGGAGCCTGTGCCTCCGCTGCCCGTGGCCGGGAAAGCTGGAGTTCCCGAGTGCTCATGCGGGTCGCAGATCAGCCTGGGTTTTACTCAGCCTGAGAACCACCACGATCTGTGTGCAAAGCACGGCTGGGCCCTCGTCAGCAGATTCTGCTTAGCAGGGCTGGGCCTGGAGTCTTCAGCCGGCTCCTCCAGATGCCCTGGAGACCGTCACCGGCGGAGGGCGCAGCGTGCATCAGCCTCCCCTTCCGAGTTTAACTGCAGGCCTCGAGCACCACGCGGTCCCTAGGAGCCCAGAGGACAGCAGCACAGGCTGTGGTGCTGGTAGCGAGGGGATCGCAGGGCAGGCGCTTCCCGCCAAGCGGATTCCAGTCTTCAGAAAAGGCTTCTGGACAATCCCGGCACGTGGGAGGCTGCAAACGGGAGAATCACTACGAGTCTGACCTATATAGTGAGACCCTTAGACCCGGGAGACCCTGTCCTAAATACAGAAAACATAAAAATAATAAAGAAATGCATGGTTTCCGGGGCTCTTAAGGCACATTCGCCTGCGGCTGAGCGTTGGCTCAGTCTGTGTTGCCGAGCACCGGCCGTTCCCTGGCATGGAGGGGGGCATGGAGACCCAGACGGGGTACCCTTGGGTCCTGGCACAGACACACACGGACCCCTTCCCTAAAGAGTCTCCTAGCGTCACGTTGTGGGACCATGCGCAGACACCACGTGAGAGCCGCCTGTCCAGGCCTCAACCTTGGGGAACCCCAGGGGGCGCTTACCATACGGAATTCTCTACTTAAAATCAGTGTCTCCCGTGACACTGATCTCCACACACTAGCAACACCCACAGTTGTAGCTCGAGGAACCGGGGTCTCCTGCGTGGCTCACCCGCCGCTCATCAGTGCCCACATCCTGCGCGAACAGGACTCCGCTCTGCAGCCCTGGGCACACTGCGCATGCTCCCGCTCAGACCTCTCTTCCGTTCCAAGCTCCATGTTTTCCAATTATGTGGTTGACCCGTGGTTTATTTAACTAGTCCACTAATGACAGGTGCTCCGGCGCTGCGTCTCTGCACGCCGTGCTGGGGAGGCCGCTCTTGCCCTGGAGAATGTGTGCAGGTTGCTTGCAGGAGGCCTCCGAAGGGAGCCGAGCCACGGAGTGGCCTTGGGAGCTGACGGCCTGGGAGGGCGGAGTGGACCACTTGGGAAGTCGGGAGCAGTGTTGAGCCATGGGGGACCGGCGCACAGAAGGATGGCGTGGCCGGGGGTGCTCTGCCCGCTCCCTGTCTTTTCCCCTTCCCTTAAGGTCAGAAAGCAGCATGCTGACATCACTGCCCTGTGCGCAGGTCACTGTGTGTGCTCAGTGCTCTGAATTAAGGGGACCAATACGCAGTGGAGAGAAAACCAGTGCCTGCAAGGAAGGTCCTCGGGTTAGAGACCCGGCGTGGCCAGTCCTCGAGGGGCAGCGGGCAAGGCTGAATCCCCGCACCTGTAAGGCCAGCATTTACGGTTTCTTTTTCTCTGTCCACTAAAAGCAAAGTTGTTATCCTTTTCATTACGGAATCCTCATTAAGTCCCGTGACTTCCTTCATTCATTGTGTATTTATAATCTTAATTACTCCTGCTTGAAAAGCTTAACCTACTTAAAGCAGAAATAACAGATTAATCCCACTTTGACCACGCGTGTGGGCCGCATCTGGTCATAGAGCAGCAGGGGCTGTGCAGTCCATTGCCAGCATCCAGGGTGCCCAGAGGGACCCGCTCCCCCAGGCCTGGCTGTGCCCCTGGGCCTTAGTGTGACACAGCAGAGCTCCCCTGGTCCTGCTTCCAAACTTAAGAGACAGAGAGCAGAGAGTCGAGGGCAGCCATGCGATGTGGCTTTGGTCTGGCCCCTGACAGGCACAGCCTTGTGTATTCAGTCCTGGATCAAGCAGAATGGCCCAGGGCGCCTCTGCCCCACTCAGAGGGAGCGGCCTTGGCATAGTCCCCAAGGACAGGGACTAGGGATGGGTCCCATCCCCCAGGAGGGTCCCACAGCTGCACATGCTGGTTCCCCATAATTCTGTTGTCATCTAGGGGAGGAAAGACGCAGCAGAGTCGCGGCTGACTGCTGCAGGCGGCTGGCTGTGTCTGTTTGCAGTGGCGAGCCTGGCTTCCTCAGAGCATTTCCTGTGCTGGGGTCACTGACACTCACGGCCACTGAGAAGGCAGAGCGGGTGGAGCTCCGGCAGGCGAGCAGGAGGCGCAGGCGAGCAGGAGGCGCAGGCGAGCAGGAGGTGCAGGCTCTCTGTTCTTTCCCCTAGCTGGGGCTGTGCCAGGGTCAGGCATGCAGAATTTCCACCCATCCAGCTCCTGGGCCACCGGCAGGGTGGACCCAGAGAAGGGTTGCCGTGGGACCCAGGACACTAAAGGCTGGCCCTGTCTGTGTGCACCTAGACACAGACAACGTGCCCCGAGGGACTGAGAGATGCTCCTTAGAATACGAGGCCTCGGTTTTCGGAAAGATGCCCCCAGTGGGGTGTGTTAACGCAGCCCAGGCACCAGCAGCCTATGCTGTGAGTCCCACAGGAGTTGCTGGAATTCGATTCACTTCTCATTGTGGAGCTGGTTACGGGTGGGCCCCGGGCTCTGGGGAATAAGTACCTATCTCTCAGGGTCATGACCTTGAGCAGATCACGTATACTCGTGTGTGTGTGTGTGTGTGTGTGTGTGTGTGTGTGTGTGTATGTGGTGGGCTCAGCCAGCCCTGGGGGCAGGGCTGGGATGGAACCACAGTCCCTGTGCTTGCCTTAGCTTGCCTAAGCAGACCACTGAGCTATCTCACTAGCCTGGGTCATACACATTTTTGACCTCCAGTTTTTGGTTTGTGTGGTGAGGAAGACAGTGTCTGTCTGGATAGCTTGGGACTCTGCCTGGCCAGGAGGCATATCCCGGACCAGTGAGCTACCGTGGCTCAGTCCTGCGAGAGAGGTTGGCTGTGAGCTCCTCTGCCTCTTAGCCCAGGGCAGGGGCACGACAGCTGTGCGTGTGACTGTCCTAGATCACGGTCTCTGTTGGTGCGGAGCACATCATCTCCCAACAGCCACCTTTGTTGTGTCTGCCAAGCTGGTTTGGGGGGACCAAAGTGGTCTTTTCTTATTACCTAGAAAGCCAGAGTGGAGCCCTGGCCGCCGAGGGCAGCTGCTGAGGGTGAAGAAAGCTCCAGGTGAGGGTGGGCGGCGGCGGCGCCTGCGGTCTTTCCCGGCTGACTCTGCTCCTCCTCCTGCTGCCCTTTAAACCACGTATTTGCCTATACTGCCAAAAGCAGGTGGCAATATTCATGCTTTGGAGCCTGGAAAAAAGCCACCACCCAGGCAGCAGTTGGGGCTTGCTGGTCTGCCGGTCAGACCTCAGCTGCCTGGGCAGCTGGACGTGGTGGCGCTAGAGGGGAGGCACGTGAAGACTAAGCAAGCCAAGCAGGGGAACCGCTACTGCAGCAGTGGAAGCCTGGCATGGCAGCATACGCCTAATACCCCGGCCTTCTGGAGGCTGAGCCGGGAGGATTTTACGCGCAACCCCGCTTGGCGGCTGACTGACATACTGAGACCCTGTCTCAAAATAAACCTAGAAAGGGCTGGGAGTGCAGCTCCTGGTGGAGGCCCTGGGTTCAAGCCCCAGGGCATTCAAGAAAAGCAGCAGAGGAAGGGTCAGGGGAACTGCTGACAAGGGAGCCTCGGGGCAGAATGTGGCGTCCTGGAGCCTGAGTCTATGCGGCAGTGACCCTTCCAGATTTTTCTCTCCTCTGTCCCTCCGTGGTGGGAGGACACCAGTGGGCGCCCCACGGCAGGAGAAGCTTCATCAGTTTAACCTCGTGTCCTGCTGTGTGTCAGCCATCAGCCAGGTAGCTGGGAGGATAAGCAGGAGCCGGAACTGGAAACCACACTGAAGTCCAGCTCCCAGAGCTGACCTCGCACAGGGATGAGAGGGGTGGACGGAGGGCGTCCTGCTCCTCTTCCTGGCAGGCGACAGCCGTTCCCATCCACCTTTGATAGAGGAGGTGAGATGCATGCTGCCTCCAAGAGACAAACAAGATCAGTGGAAGATCAGTGTCATCTTTCTGCCTTAAGGCCACAAATACCACAGCTGCACACATCCACAATCCAGGGGGCCTGCCACCGAGACCCTTGGTGGGTGCCTCCCATTCCCGCCATCCGCTGGAAGCACCATGCTGGCCTCCCCCGCCGCAGCTCCCCGAATGCTGCTGATGCTCTTGCTCCTCCTGCATCTCCCTGGCATGCTGTGCATGCTCTCTGACATCCCCTGGGCCCTGTCAGGAGTAAGTGTGGCCAGCACTCCAGGCCCCATCCCATGTCCTGCCATGGGTCTTCCACGGATTCCCTGCCACCTTCCAATGCAACCAAATGAATCTTCTGAACTGCAGATGCCCTCATGGACATTTCTGGAACAGGGCAGGGAAACGATCCCCGTGAAGTGGCCTCCAGGGGCAGGGGCAGGCCAGTTGGTTACACAACAGAGATGCAGGCAGATCTGCTGTCAGTGGGTTCTGAGGGAAGTTTATTTTAGTTTCTGGTTTTGAAACTGCAGTGCAGAGTCAGCTCCTGACAGTCTAGGTTGTTGTTTGTTGATGTAAGAAGATCATAAACTCAAACATTTTCCCCAAACCTCATCCCAGGGCTGGTTTCAAAAACAATACAGAGAAAAAAAGTTCCACTGGTGTCTTCTCCTTCTGGAGCCACGGCAGCTTTCCCAGTTCTTGTTCTGGAAAGAGCTCTGGCTGCCGCGTCCGTGAGGAAACCTGAGTGGAGTAGAGAAAATGATGCTCTCAGCCGACAGGATGCTGCCTGCAGAAACGCAGCTCAGAGCCTTGGTGTGACGCGCCTTCCTGGGGCTGTGGAGGAGACCCTCTACCCTTACTAGACATGCCACAAAGCCACCAGAACACAAGACTTGGCCACTGCTGGCCTTACAAGCCTCTGGGAGAAGATCTGGTTAGCTCTCTGAGAAATCGAGGAGGGGTCCTAACTTGTGGTGAGCATTCATTCTTTGGGGGCCGAAGACAAGATTCCCTGGGTGGAGCTGCAGGCCCTTGTGTTCCAAACACCTCACTCTCCATGCTCAACGCAGTTTTGAAGGGTGTTACCTGACAGCACATGAAAGCGGCCCCGGAGGAGGTCGTACCTGTCCTTCTGCCCCCACCCGAATGGTTGGCATTGTCCCTGGTCTGTCTGTCTTTGTCTCTTTCCTCCAAATCTCACAAGGTTTTGTTACTAAATTAAATCCCTAGAATCATCTAGTTGTTAAAAAGTCTACAAGTGAAAGAAGGGAAAAAGATATATTTAGGTATATATACAGAATAGTTTGGAAAATTGTTGATTTCTGCTGGTATTTTGAAAGGAGCAGTTAATGCTTAAATTTTCTTTCTTTTTTTTAACCTCTTTTGAATTTCTTACACCTTCTTTGTTACTATTTTGTTTTTCTTTAAACAAATTTTACACATTTATATCCAGTAATTTGAGCAACGAATTTGAAGGTATTGTCGAGTAATAATACACCAACCATTATTGAATTCCTATGAGTTTAGTGAAATTTTACGTCATTTCCTTTTTTCTTGTATCATTTTAATGCTGTTTTCTTCTATTATTATTTTGTATTCTTTAAAAAAATGTCTGTAAAATTCAGTTATTCGGGCTATACCTAGTTGAATATGACTTAAAGGTCAAAATCGAGGCAGCCGAACTCAAGCAGAACTGAACCAGACAGTGACTGTAGTAAAAGCAGGATTATCGGAAGCTCACACAGAGCAGAGACAGCCCTGAACAAAGCGAAGGCAGGAGACTTTATAGGTTGTTTAGGGAGGGTGACTGTGGGCTGGAACAGCCAGGTCGCAGGTGGACGTCATTTGCTTTCCTTGATATCAAGGCATGAAGTAACGCAACACAAAGAGAAGATTCTAGTCTCTCCGAGATGCTCTTCCACTCAACGCAAGCGCCCTCATTTACATTGTGGCTAAGCTAAGGAAAAGAGAGAAAATGAGAAACTTGGTTTGTGAGTGTCCATTCCGAGCCAGGGGCCAGGGACGTGGGGATGAACGGAATGAATTCTGTGTTCCCATGGAGCTGCACTCCGAGGCAGCAGACCCAGCTAGCGCAAAGGCAGCCATCAGCTCTGCCCCAGACTTGTCGGAGCAGACTCCCTGGAGAGGGGAGGCGCTGGCGGAGCCCTGCAGCCTCTGCACCCACTCATGCATGGAGGTTCCCCGTCCAAGTCTCGGAAGTCTCAGCACCGGCCGCAGGGCCCCAGAAGGATGTGCTTCATGTGGACACACAGACGTGGGACATCCTCCAAGAGGGGCTAGCAAAACTACAGAGGTGAGGTTGAGGCACAGCCTGACACCTCGACTCAGCAGTCATTTTGGGCTGTACATAAAGCTGCAGCTTAAATCACAGGGCACCCATTGACCTCGGCCAGTGTTAAACATCTGTCCCTGGAGGTCACAGCCTCAGCATTTCCGGCTGTGGCTGGACCTCCACATTCACCAAAGCCACTGCCCTGCCTAGGCCAGCGGCCACTGTGCTCTCTGCCCCTTGGGTATGTGGCCTTGGCTCCCCCAGCAGGGAGCCACAGGGTGATTTGCTTGGTCTTCTGTGGCTGCTTGCTCCACTTGCGCACAGCCCTGGCCTGTTGGTTGTGGCCGATGACGTGATTGCCTTCCTTTCAAAGCCCATGGGTCTGTCATGCTTTGTCCCTCCTCTCTGCAGGCGCACGCTGAGGTTGCTTCTGCTCTTTGGAGGTGTAAACTCCAAACTCCTCTGAGTGGAGGTGGAGTTGCTGTGGGTGCAGGGGCCCTGCTGGGTCCCGCGTTTGGCTTTTAGATGCCCTCTAGTTGTTTCTGGGTGGGTATGTGACATGCTGCCCCAGAATGAATGCTTGCCTTCCGCCCTGTGACGCCCGCAGACCCTGCTGCCCCACGCCTTTTCCTGTGAACCAGCTGCCTCTGGGGCTCTGGGGATGGCAGGAGAGAAGAGGCACACCTACGGTGCCCACTCACGTGCACTTTGGAAGTAGATGTGGCTTGCACTGCTCCTGGCCTCAGGGCCTGCACTGAGACTCACAGGGAGGCGTGGAGCCTGGGGTCCCCCGGGCTTTAGAACTAGTGACCGTGACTCTCACCCCGACTCCCTGTTTGGCCTCCACCTGTTCAGGCACAGCAGGAAGTGACTGCTTCAACAGTGGTGTGATGAGGTGTGGTTCCCACCCTCGAATCCAGGTCATGGGGCAGGACCCCCCTCGAAGGTGGCAGGGCCCTGGGCTCTTCTGTCTTACTGTGGCCAAGGTTTCTCTGACAAACTTCCGCTATGATGTCTGCCTTGCCACAGACCCTAGAGTAACAGATTCAGGCAAGCGAGGCCTGGAACCTCTGAGGCTGCGAGCCTGGGCAACACTTTCTCCTTTACACTGGTTCCCTCAGGATTGCGTCTCAGTAACAGTGCTGGTGCGCACAGCACCCAGGACTTGCTCTGGGCTGTACATCCAGGTAGGTGTGCTGGATTCTTCTTCTTCTTTTTTTGGTTTTTTTGAGACAGGGTCTCACTGTGTAGTTGAGGCTGGCCTTGAGCTCATTTTTGTAGCTCAGGCTGGTCTCAAACTCACACCGATCCTCCTGTCTCAGCCTCCCAAGAGCTGGGATTATAGGCGTGCACCACCACACCTGTTTTTTTTTGTTGCGGGACCAGGGTTCAAACTCATGACCTTGCACTTGCCAGGCAGGCACTTGTGCCATGGAGCTATCTCCCCAGCCCACCCCCCCCACGCCGTGCTGGATTCTGCACTGCTGGCAGCAGCTCTCTAGAGGCAGCGGGGTTTGGGTGGGTCTAGAGTGAGTGCAAGGCTGAAACAGACTGCAGAGCTTTACCAAGGGAGAGCAGGGTCAGAGGCCCCTTCTGGGTGAACTGTCACCGCAGCTGCATGCCCGCTCTCCGCACACTGCCCCTTGCAGGGCTCTGGCTTTCCTGCATGGTCTTTGGCCTCCCCACTGGGCAGGGCAGGCAGGCAGGCAGGTGTCCAGTCCTGCAATTTCTGTGTGAAGGTTGGGGTTTCTTGAGGCTCTGTCTTCCCAGAGAACACAGGGTAGTGACTGCCCAGCTGGCTGACCCCAAGCCAAGCTCCAGCGGCAAAGCAAGCGGAGGCTGGCTTGGGGGTGGGGGGGGAGATGGAGAGGGATAGCGAGGTCTGCTCAGAAACTGGGGTGTAGCCAGATGCGAAGCTGCCTTCCTCAGCCCCCACTGGTCATCTGGTAAGTCAGGCAGGTCAGGAAGGGGCTCTAAGAGTCTGCCTCCAGGAGGAGAAAGTGGCCTCCTGCCCTCCTTTGGGGAGCAGCTCTCGGCTGGTGTTGGGTTTCCCAGGTGGTGGTGGCCGCAGTCCTTGTCCTCAGGTGCTGGAGTTGCAGTGCAGGGGCCCTGCTCACCTGACACTGTTGAATGGCATGGGACACAGGCTCGAGCACAGGCACCCAAGGCCTCTGCGCTGGCCGAGCTGGGGTGGACTTGGCAGCCAGCAGCGCCTGCAGACAGAGGGCCAGGATGCCAGCTAGGGACAATCCCGTAGCTCAGGTTTTCTCTGTCCTCGCCCCTCCGGCTGCAGGGTGGTAATCGCATTGCAGGAAACCTGAGCCAAGCTGCTGACATTTGGGGGGGCTGGTGGCAGCAGTGGCAGTGTCTCTTACACTCTCTGCTCCCGAGGACCCTCTGTGGGGGGCTGATTTGGACTTGCTCCTGCCGCGGAGGGGCTGGGCAGGCTTGAAGTTGAGAAGCCCTGCTCAGACCCCTGAAAGCCGGATATGCGCTTGTTAGGCACCTGGGAGGGCGGTGCCGCGGTGCATCGGGGGTCCTGTGCACCCCAAGCTCCACCTGTCACCCCCAGCCAGCTTGGACCAGGAAGCAGGAGAGAAAGGCAGGTCTTCCATCTGGCTGGCGCCGTCAGGTGCTGGTGCCCCAAGAGCGCATGCTCGACCGTCCCGCCCACTAGGCCTGGCACCCCAAGCCTGGCGAGCAGTCAGCTGCATGCCATGACCCCTCCCTAGGTTGCAGGAGCAGGGGCTTGCATGGGGCTCAGGTCTGCTCCTGTACCGGGGTCCCTGCACCCGGGAACACTCGCTTTGCTGTGAGGGTCGTGTAGTTCAGTTCCTGTCAGCCACAGCTGCAGGATCAGCTTCTTTTCATAACCACAGAAAGGTGTGAGGAGGGTGTTGTCCTCTCCCTGGATCAGAAGCCACTCCAGCAGGTGGGAGAAGGGAGGCCTGGCTACCTGAGATTCCCAGCTGCAGCTGGAAGCCTCCCACGTGGCCAGGATGGTGTGGTGCTGCAGGCGGCCTTGCTTGCTGGGTGCGGGAGACTGATGAATCGAGCCACACTGGGTGCCCAGATCTGGTGACTAAAGTGAATGCAGCTCTCTGGGTGGCTCCCATAGCGGCTCTGTCTACCTGCTTTACTGACCCGTCCCAGGTCTACTCGCTTCACCGACCACAGTCCCTGGTCCACCTGCTCCACCAACCACAGTCCCGGGTCCACCTGCTCCACCAACCACAGTCCCAGGTCCACCTGCTCCACTGACCACAGTCCCTGGTCCACCTGCTCCACCGACCACACTCCCAGGTCCACCTGCTCCACTGACCACAGTCCCGGGTCCACCTGCTCCACCAACCACAGTCCCAGGTCCGCCTGCTCCACTGACCACAGTCCCAGGTCCCCTTGCTCCACTGACCACACTCCCAGGTCCACCTGCTCCACTGACCACAGTCCCTGGTCCACCTGTTCCACTGACTACAGTTCAGGGTCCACCTGCTTCACCAGCTGCAGTCCCAGGTCCACCTGCTCCACCGACCACACTCCCAGGTCCACCTGCTCCACCGACCACACTCCCAGGTCCACCTGCTCCACTAACTACAGTTCGGGGTCCACCTGCTCCACCAGCTGCAGTCCAGGGTCCACCTGCTCCACCGACCGCAGTCCCAGCTGCTCTGACTTGCCACCAGACCTTGCTTGTGTAGCTCTGCTCTCTCCTCACCGGAGGCCTGTGCACTCTACAGCCCTTTCAGTTCTTTCTGACAGTGTCACTGTCCTTTCCAGTCATGCAGAATTGTTTTACAGTCGCTAACAGCACAGACAGCGTGCCCAGGTTAGTCAGGATATGTATGGTGTACTGCAGACCACAGCGTATTTCTCTGTTTACATTAGCGATTTTGTGTTTTTAAGTTATCTTTATTGGTGTATTGTAAACATGCATAATGACTACTTTCTCACAGTGACTGTCCCTGCACATGTCTTAGCTCAGTCCCACTCATTCCCCTGTCCTCCCTTGAACCCCTCTTCTCTTCCTTCTTCACAAAAGCTTTTCCGTTTTTCCTTTTCTCTTCCCTTCGTTTTCCCCCTCCCTTCTCCGGCTCAGCTCCCCGTTTGCGCCACTCTTCCTATTTCATAATAGCTAGTGCATATGCTGGTCCTTATTTACACTCTCAGTTTCTCACTTTAGCCAGCCGTGCGATATTTACACACAGGTGTCCAATTTGTCTCACCTTAGAGTGTGACCTCGAGGTGTGTCCATTGTCCACCATCACTGGTCATTCCAGAGATGCGAAGTGAGGCAATGCCGAGATCCTGCCTCACTCCAGAAAGAAGAGCTGTAGTCAAGAAATCCCGTCGACTGCAACCACTGTGGAAACCAGTGCAGAGAGTCCTCAAAAGCCTAAGACCAGAGGCTCTGTTTCACTCGGCCATGCCCCTTCTTGGTATCTTCCTGAAAGATGAATGACTTTGTTTTGTTCTCCACTCCGGCTTTAGGATTCCTTGCAATAGCGCTCCTGTTTTATTGAGTCATACTCTCTAGAATTATATTAAATCATTTAAATAATGCTGATAAGTCAGGCCCTCTTGGAGCTCCTGTTCTGGTGGCTGGAGGGATGGTGGGTGTCACCCTGTCACTCTGCCTTCCTCTCAGAAGGGACCCATGTGTCTGTAGCACCTCAGGAGTGGCACATAAGCCTGAGGCTCCTGGCCTGCATGTCTGGTGAATCCAGTACTCCACCATGGTCCTGTCAACTCTCCAGGAGCCCGTGGGTCCCCACCTCTCTTGTGGCCTGTAGCAGGCACATCTCTCCCTCTACTCCCTGAGGCACTCAACATAAGCTCTCTAGGAAGTTGGTTGTTTTTTTTTTTTTTTTTTTTTTTTTTTTTCAAAAGGAACCAAAAAAACCATCTTGTTCCAGCTGGCTCTGCCTTCTCGGCAAAATCCTGTGTCTTGATTCCCTGACTGTGATGGTAGAGAGGGAAAACTGGAAGAATAATGCTGCATTAACCGTGTGCGAAGAAAAAGACTCCTAGGAAGGAGAGGTTGATGCTGCTCCCGGGCTGTCGGCATTTGTGAAAATACAGAGTGAGCTGTGGTCTGACGTGCGGTGGACTCCTGTGGAGACCAGGCGGCTGTAATGTGAAGTAGGACGGAAACGCTGGCATGGATCCTGGTCACCAGAAGCAAGAAATGTCAACAAGAGGTAAGACACACAAGGATGTGTCTGACCACTTATATCTCCTTCCCCAAAACATAATTGCCACGGAATACAGGTGGTCCACATGGTGAAAAGCACAGAGAGCATTTTGTTCTTCTGCTGAGTGTTGGTGATGCCCACAGCATAAGCAGCGCACTTTTTGGCAGGAGCAGAGAGCTTTCCATGGAGACAGGAGGCTACAGGCAGGAGCTGCTGGGCTGGGTGATGCTGGCCTGCACCAGCCACGCAGCAGCCGCTGCGGGGAGAGCATGCATGCGTTGCTTAGAGTCCTCCTGCACGGATGCCCAGTGCCTTTCCTCTGGAATCTGCGCCACACTCTGCAGTCACGGCAAGCTCCCTCAACCGCTACTTCCGTATGTTTCTTGCCCTGGCTACAAAGCCTCCGAGAGAGCTGCATGTTCCAGGCCAAGCGCGAGTCTTCTCGGAACATCCCCACAGCCCAGCTCACCCCGCTGGGCCCTGTGTCACCCTAAGCTGTACTCTGCACAGCTTGTGTTCAGACCACCGTGCATGCCAGAGCAGGCTCGCAAGCAGCCCCTTTTGTCCCCAGTGCCTGATGCCCGCCATTGTTGAAAGCCCAGCTCTTGGTCCACTTTTTCCATGCAGGCTTCTCCAGTAATGTTTGCCAAGAACTCTTCTTTCTGTCTCAGCATTGCGGACATCGGGTCCTCTTCTCACATCCCTTCTCCCTTCTCTTCCCGTAGAGTCCTGATGACCTCTGAGCACATGGGAACGTTCCAGTCAGTGGGTTGGGTGAGCTCACACCGCCATGCCCCGTGTTCTCTCCTCCGGGCTCCTTCTACTATTTTTCCCCAGCACCTGGAGCAGAAGTCACAGTGAAGCAGCTGTTCTGTGATTATAAAAGAAACACAGACTGAAGAGCGAATGCTGAGGAGGGAGAACGCAGAGAGGGCAGGGAATGGTACCAGGGATGGTGCCCCAGGCCCTGTGCTGCCCCACTGCCCGTCCTGTTGCATCTCCTGTGAGGTGACTCGCGGCAGGTGGGCAGCTGGTGAGCCGTCACGCAGCCTCTGTCTGGCCTGTCACGTGCTCACACTCAGCATCACGCAATAGACTCAAGTTCATACTTTTTATCCCTGAATATTTGTGGGTTCTCTCTGTGTGGAACCGGTGGGGTCTTACAGGTTCCTGTCACCTTTCTGTCATGGTTCTTCTGTGGTACTGGGTAGGGGTCTGGTTGGGGACCACACACATGCTGTTGAAGGCAGTGGCATCTGTAGCCAAGCACTGCACGGACACGAGCTCCTGCGCCTCAGCCAGATGCGGCCTCTGCTGGGGAACAGGAAGCCCTGGGAGCCTTGCTGGGACTCTGAGGAGGGCGAGTCCTCCCGCCTGTGGAGTTTTCAGTGCATGTGTTGAGTCTTTTAGTTTCCATTTAGTATTTAGTTTTATTATATCTTGCTATTAAAGGGTGCTTGTACATTAATGAAATTAGAAGAAGAATCATTAGATGTTGAGAGTCAGGAGAACTTGCAGGACCTATTTAATGATTTCCTAGTGGCCGTGGACCCTCGAGCCACGCATTTGTATGTGGACCCGAAGGACTGATCGAAGCTATGGGCAACCACAGAAGCCGAGAAGCGAGACCCCCTGACGTCTGGCAAGACACTGCAAAACCAGACCCAGACCAGCCAGGGGCTTTGCTGAGGCCCCCTCCGCAGTTCGAGCCTTCCAGCCTGGAGCCTTCCAAGTGCTAGGCAAGTGCTCCACTGCTGAGCTGCACCGCAGCCCCAAGGACAAGTATGCAAAATGTTATTTTATTAGTCTTTTTTTTGTCACCAATAACTATTTGGGAAAATATTTTAAAGTTTCCAAACCAATGAGTTTCTTTTTTTGTCCATTATTCATTTAGAATTTACATATATATATATGTAAAATATATATATATGTAAAAATTATATATATATATAATTTTTTTAAACTTTATGTATTTATTTGTGTTATGGCCGGCTCAGCCTGCCCCAGGGGTGGGACTGGTGCAGCAAGTGGTGCCGGGCTTGAACTGCACTCCCTGTGGTTGCCTAAATTTTCCTAAGCAGGTGCTTTAGACCACTGAGCCATCTTGCCCGCCCCATAGAATTTTATTATATTTAGACTAAATTTCACCACCTTTTAAATTCGGCTTTGAGGACCTGCTCAGGCTCTTTCTGCGTCTGCTCTACCGTCTGCTTCGGTCAGTGTCCATTGCTGGAAACGGATGGGCGGTGGCAGTGTCGGGGCCTGGCACGTGATGAGCGGGGAGGAGGGGGGGCTTTCAAACTTTACGGTGGACGCTTAAATTTAAAATTAACCAAAAGGCATTTCGCCCTCAAGGCCCCTGAATCGGGCCGCTTGCTTCGGGCACGCTTACTCCACCGTTCTTGCGGCTCTATTTGGGAGAGTCTTCGGGACGCGTGATCGCGCAAAGCGCGTGCTCGGCCGAGGGCCCGCGCGTGGGAGGGCAGGTTTGCCCACCTACTGGCCAGGCCTGGCGCTGGGTCTTCCTCTAAGCCTAAGGCCCTTGAAAGGTCGACATTTCTGGACACAGAGGCAGAAGGCACAGCATGACTAAAGCCAGGCGAGAGGGAGCACCCTAGAGCTGGGCGGCGCGTAGCAGGGTGGTGGACGCTGGACGCTGTCAGGGTGCTTAGCGCAAAGGGGTGACTCTGGGGGATTCGCGACCGTGCGTCTTCATGGTAATGTGTTTAAAAAAGT
Source organism: Capromys pilorides (assembly GCA_004027915.1). Classification (NCBI taxonomy): domain Eukaryota; kingdom Metazoa; phylum Chordata; class Mammalia; order Rodentia; family Capromyidae; genus Capromys; species Capromys pilorides. Next base: position 49,992 of record PVKN010001399.1, read on the forward strand.
AAGAATTCACTCTTGATTTCACGTTAGTAAGTATATTATTCAGACCTTGAAGTAACCAGGTCTACATTTTAAATCATTCTGTGCTGAACTGACAACAATGTATCTGTGTATCTGGTATGCAGTTTATGATGCTGAACAGAATTTGAAGTTGTAGAGAATTTGTAATTACTAACTCGATTCCAACTTTATGTTTACTTTTTAAAGATTTATTTATTTATTTGTGTCTTATTCTTCTCTTGTTGCTGGGACAAATACCCGACACTCAAAATGGAGGAAAGAAAGGTTTATTTAGCTCACAGTTGCTGGAAGTTTCAGTCCATATTCGGCTGGCCCAAGGCTGAGTGGAGCAGGGCAGAGCGCATCCAGTTCATGACAACAGAACAGCAATAATCGTGACAGAGGTAACTGACCAACCAGGGGAGCAGAGAGCAACAGCATGAGTCTGTCTCTCTGTCTCTCTTTATATTGCATTCGGGCTCTCTGCCTCAGCCTATCTGCCTTAGGCCACACCCATAATTCCAGAAGTACTCAGACCCATAATCCCATCAGTACTAAAACACATAATCCCAGTGGATCATGAGTCAAATCTCAAACTCTAGAAGTCCCCATCCCATGATTGCATGAGGCTTTGGGGGGACAATTAGACATAAACCATAATAATTTGTTATAGGGTCTCCCTACGCAGCTCAGACTCATAGTCTCCTGTCTCAGCCTCCCCAGCACTGGGATTACAGGTGTGTGCCACCATGCCCAGTTTCAGTGGCCCAAGTAGTACCAGGGATCGAATCTGGGTCCTTGCGCTTGCCAGGCAGGCACTTAGACCATGAAGCTACCTCCCCAGCTCTGTGATTCCAACTTTAAAAGTTGATTTTGCCTCTGATCCCAGCGAAGCTGAGGCAAGACTGAAAAAATTGATACTATGTTTGACATTTTAGGTTGAGAGTTAGTGGAGTTTGCTATATTTTGAAAACTTATTCAAATATTTAGAGAGCTTAAACACACTCAGACCTTCTCTCTACCCAATCCTTAGACACACACACACACACACACACACATACACACACACACAAACACACAGGAAAAGAGTTGTGCAAGTGGTGCTTGGAGGGACTTCTTTAGCAGTAATGTGTACTTGTCAGATCAACAGCACTTGAAGTTCTTCAAATAAAAGACACTAATTTTAAAGACATACTTACAAACATTAAATCCACAAGTGGAACCATTTACAGTGGAATCAAGACCATTCTATTTCAGCTGACAAAACACCGAAGATTCTCTTGAAATTTGATGTTCTTGTTTCACAAGACATGTCCCATAATTTTAGGTAAAAATATAAATAAGTCTCCAAAACTTAGCTAGAAAAGGGGATCTAAATAGGAGTTTTCTCTGTTCAGAATCATTCTCTGCCTGTAATTTGCACCCAGTTCCAGCGTCTCACAGAATTTTAAATCAACAGGACATGAAGGGTCTCTCTCACAAGATGGAAACTGTTGATCTCTGGAATAAGTTCTAAATCATACTTGTAGGAAAGATGGTGCTCATCGGGCCTCTCTGTGTCTCAAGTGCGACATTAGGTTAGTTATCCAGTGCTTTCCAGGGAGGACTTGAAGGTGAGACATCTCCAGAGCCCATGACACACTCTGATGTGTTCAGAGACTGGGAGGCGAGTACTCCACCCCTGCACCACATACTCAGCCCTCCGGGCCTTACTGAGGTCTCCCTGAGTTGCCCACCATGCCTGGAACCAGCGGTCCTTGCTCAGCCTCCTGAGCAGCGGGGGCTCAGGGCTGGGTTGCTCTGCCTTGCTAGCACTGTAGTTTTGAGAACTGGTGTTTGAAAGAGACATCTGTCTCTTGCGCTTCATGTGTTCCCATTGCAGAATCTGAATGCCCTTATGCAGTCCCCAGGCAAGGCTACTGGAATGGCGCGTGAGCACCTTGGAGCTGGGCGCCCCATGTCGTGGCGTCTACACCCACCTCACAGAAAGAAACCCGCGATGAATATTTGGTGAATGAGTAAGTACAGGAGTCATTGCAACATTGAATAACCAGAGGGAACCAAGCTGTGTCCTGAAATTCGGGAAAGGCTGGGACCGTAGCTGCAGGAAAGTAACCCTAAGACGCTAACTGTCCACTCTACACCTAGAGAAACAGCTGCTTGCTTCACCAACTGAAGGCCGTGGGCTTCACTGGTGAGCAGCCTGGCACGTGTGCATCTGTGTTAAAGACTGGGTTTGTAGCCACACGCAGACCTTGGGATATGGCATAACAGTTTGGATCGTCTGAGCTACTGGACTGACTCTTCACTGGCACTCTGTTGGTCTGGAAACACGGAAAGGCTTGGCTCTCACCGGTCAAAAGCTCACACAGAAGTGTTCAGCGGGCGCGGCCAGGGCTGAGGTGTCCCCAGCTCCGGCTCTCCAGGCCCCGCCCACCCTTACTCATTGGCTGCTGATCCCTCCCAGCTGGCTGGGTTTGGTGTCTCTGAGCCCTGTACAAGGTCATGGCCTGATCAGAAAAGAAGAGGGATTCAAAGAGAGAAAGGAAGGAAGAAGACAGAATGAAGGGAACGCAGGAAGGCTGGAAGGGAGGTAGAAAGAAATGAAGGAGGGAGGGACAAAGGGAAGACAGAGGGAAGGAGAGAAGGAAGGAGAGTGAGGCGGCCCGGGGCGGGGGGTGGGGGT
>PVKN010001400.1:0-10011 GCA_004027915.1 Capromys pilorides
GCAATGACCACAAGCGTGTTTAGAAACAAGGTTGGGAGATGCACAGTGAAGAAAAAGAAGAAGAAGCTGCACTTTCCACTTGATTCTATCCCGAGCAGCTACGGGGGAGCAATTTGCTTTTGGGCGTATCTGCTATCTCCTCCTAACCCAAAGTACTTTGACTCAGACTGATTTTTTCCCTGAGATATTACACCAAGAAAACGCAACCTGATTTTTTCCCAAGGTATTACACGTAGGAAAAATAAATTTTATCAGTGAGTTTAATATCTCAGTTGGGTAGGTAAAGCGAGGCTCTTAGCTCACGGAAAAGAAACCAAGCGAACCTCCACCCTCAAGAGCGGCTCACACAGCGTATCTGGAATTGATGAGGCACGCAGATGTCACCTGGAGATAACTTCTCCATCCTGGCTCTCAGGCTCCGAACTGAATCGCAGCACCTCCCTCTTCCAGGTCTATTTTAGAGCAAATTGAGTCCAAAATTAGATCACCTGTTTCATCCAATTGTATAAACCACAGCAATACTGTTTGGGAAAATCTAATAGTGTTAATCTAAGAACTGTTCCAGTGCCCGCAATAGAATCAAACAAATAATCAATAACCCCACAGATATTATAACATCACTGGGGAAGAGACAGAGAAGAGCAGAGTTTGTGTTCACAGGACGAGCCGCTTACTGAGATCACATCGCAGTACGACAAGGACAAAGCCAAGACAAAGCCCGCAGGAACCACAAGGGAACTGGACTAATGGACATCCTTTGTCCCATGGACGGTAACAGTTCGAGAACTTTCTGGTGGAAAGCTGTAGACTAGGCCTCTACAGCAGGTATTTCACGCCCCCCTTGAGAATCTCATTCAACCATTAGCAGGAACCTTTATCATTTTTCTTACTGTCTCCATTTTACTGAAGAATAAACTTGAAATCAGAGAGGCTAGCTCACTCGTCCATGGCCACAGGAATAGGAAGGGGGCCAAGATGGAATCTGAAACTCAGTCTCAGAGGAAACTCCCGTTGAAAGGAATCACCAGAATTCAGGGTTGATCTGATTTCTCAATAACTTAGGCAAGTTGGCAGTAACTTGAAGGCTCAGTTTTTGCATTGTAGGGCAGAAGTGATATTATGTGCAGATGTGACAAGGACTTGGTGAAATGTCTGGGGCAAAGTCCATGGCCAGGAAAAGTTGGCTCTGAATAGCAGCATGATTATATCACCAAAATTATATACATATAAACACACACACACACACACACACACACACACACACACACACATATCATTCTTCAACTAAACAACCACAAGCAAATAGTAAACTCTGGGTCAATGATACAATCTTGATACAGTTGCATGAGTTCACTGAAGTCAGATGACCGTTGTCTGTCATTTACTTTGAAGTGAATCCAAAAGTAAGATGGACAGATGGATGAAGTGACAAACAGAGAAAGATACCAACAGAAATGCACATTACAGAATCTAGGTGGTGCGAGGTGAATATCTACTGCGTTACCTATTTAACTTTTATGGGTGTCTGAAAGTTGTCCCAATAATAAACTACTGGGGGGATGGGATATGACACAGCAATAATGAAGAATTAAATGCTCTGGCTGGATCCCAAAACATAATGATGAAGAAAAGTAGGAAGACTCTAAATAATGCCCACAGCAGGATTCTATGCGTACGATACCAAAGAACAGGAATTACAGTGACAGAAGTCAGAACTGTCATTAGCTTTGAGTGAGGAGGGGATTTATTGTTTGGACAAGGGTACAGGTAGGCCTTGAGGAGTGCTGGAGATGCGCTCTGCCTTGATTTGGGTGGTGGTACACAGGTGCGCAAGCAAGCAAACAATTGATACCACCGTACATCTGTCACGTGCACACCTTACTGTGGGCACGGTGCATCGCAGGGTGGATTCTGAGTCCATCAGCTGACATTTTCTGAACACCTTCCTCCTCTCCTGCCAGGCATTCTTTCCAGGCACTTTCTGATGCATTCACTTGGAAAACTATTTCAGAGAATTGTCTGACAGAATGCATTATTTAAGCCTTTAAACTGTAAGTGAAGCAATCTTACTTTCTTAGAAAATGACTGTTATCCCTGAAAGTAAACTCACCTACCAGGAGATCATGAATGTGTGAAACCCCTCAGCCTCCTAACTCCACCCAGTGCCCCAGGCCCTTTCTTCATTCATCCACAGTCTGGTTCCACTGGAACAAAAGGGCTGCCTCTCTGCCCCCAAATCGCAGTCCTCTGGCGTGAGAATCAGCCATCAGGATGGGGGAATGATGGGTCAGTTCCAAATTAGACCACACAGAGAGTCACTTGGCACTATAGACTTTCTTGTCAAAGGCTTGGCTCTCCCTCTTCTGCAAGACACTCTAGCTCAGAAGGCAAAACTTGTCCAAGTTTACCCTAACATCACCCCCTTCCAAAGTGCCTCCAAGGCCCAGCCCCATGGATGACAGGAAGATAGCACATCTGGGCTTGCTCAACAGCATCCTGGTGACACAAGGAAAGGAAACTCCCAACCTAAAAGGTATCTGGGATGAGTTCCTGTTCTCTAAAACCAACGAATGAATTTTAGGACCAATGGAGGTGAAGAACAGAATATATTTATTGAGGGAAAGAAAGCTGTATGAGAGAGGAACAGGAGGAGACTCCGAGTGGGTGGTTAAGGAACCTGCCTTTTCTAGGGATTTTTACAGAACAAATTCAGAGCACAAGGCAGGTTCAAGGTGGGAGACATGGGAAATCGTTGGGTGGGCATCAGGTGAGATGACACTATGGTTAATCCATAAGATTGTAAGTATAATTGCACAAGTAGAATTGATTAAGTCTGGATCACATGGGGAAGTAAGTCATGTAACAAGTGGGTATGAATATAGAACAGGGGCTGGTCTTGTAGGGGGCCAAGTCAGTGGCTCAGTTTCCTGGCTTTTTCAAGGTGATTGATATTTATTTAGAATATCAATCCCTGAGGCCCCTCCCTAGGGAGGTAAGTGGCTGTATGTGTTCAATCTTTTGTGCTGAGATCTGGCCCACAGCGGGTGTGTCTGTCTCTCCCATAGTTGCCAGGCATCTTGTCTTCCATTCTAGCTCCTTTGAGAGCCCAGCCTTGACTCCCTGTCTATAATATTTCTACCTAACTCATCTGCCTACAGCACTGGAAGCAGAGCCTGATGGGAGAAAGACCTTGCTGCCCGGTCTATTCCCAATCCTCGCCAAGTTGTTTTGATGTAAATTTGTAAACAGCATTTTTTGGATAAAGGCAGTGTCAACTGGAGAACAATCTCTGCACATCGGTAAAACGGGGATGCAGTAAAGGTAGCGACTCGAGGATCCAGTATGACAAGATTACCTTCACTACAATAACCTGGGGCATTTGTTTAAGATCTAAAGTTCTCAGGATGTTTTGCAGACCTGTCAATTTTGTGTCTCTGGAAATCTTCCCCAGAATATTCTAACAAGCTTGCCCCAGGGATTCTTTTGTAAATAAAGCTGGAGATTGGGGCCACTTCTGAAGGGTCCCCTGAAGGGAACACACCCTTTCTTTCCTCCTTTCACACCACCCATCACCTACTCCATCCAGCCCTGTATCACTCCATCTGTGACCACCCATGGCTCAGCCATATATGACTCACTGGCCCACTCACCCATTCTGTAACTAAACACCTGCTGAGTGTTGTCTTTTTGCCCTGCCACAGACTACACCTACTTTGGTGGTCAAAGAAAAAGCTTCCCTACAGCAGTTACTTTTATGGAAACTACATGGACACAACTACATTCAATTATGTAACCATCAGTTCAATTATATTTCCATTATTTAAAAAAAAAAAAAAACAATGCTTATAATGGTAATTTGTCCCTTCTTTTTCTCGTTAACTTATAACACCTTCTATTTTGTGAAGTCTCCTCCCTGCATAAGAGACCACCTGGACTTCAGGAGAGTGTAAGTTGGAACAGAACCACAGAATACTTGCCTTAAGTTTATTTTCAAGGAAGCGTGTACCTCTAGCTGGGCACACCTGAGTCTCAAGGGCCTACAGCCCAAGGCAGCCCAGATCTATGGAGCTGATTACTTTCTGAGACATCCAATTACAAGTGAGTAATTTCTTGCCCCCTAAGATACTCTATGGAGAATACACTATAGATTCCTCTGTTTCTAGGAAACTAAGAGGATCTGGGTACCAAAGCAAGCCCCATGGACTGGGAAGTACTTTATTTTTAACACCAAGTCTTCAAAGGAGCTCTGCTTGCTGGTAACAAATTTAACAGGGATTTAATAAGAGATAACAATATAGCAACCGAGGTAGGGACTCCATACAGACAAAGAGAAATTAAAACAGAGCAACCACACAGAAAGGAACTTCCAGAGCTAGACACGTTCATTCTGGGTTAGATGCTGTACATACACTATCATGGAATCGTGACCAGTAGTTCATGAACCGTAGTTCATGACACAGTAAATTAGGTGATGTCTGTACCATCCTGAGTTACCATGATGAACTCTCTGTCCCCTCCAGATTATAAGACTTTCAAAAGCAAAGAAGTATTTCTTTCTTTCTTACCACTGGATTTGTTCCATGTCTTCCAGACTCAATAAATACCTGCTAAATCACAAATATATTTCAAAATGAGAAAGTTCTTACACTCTCTAAGGACTTTAACCCAAAGCAACTGGATGATGGATTTCCATGGGGTAGGAGAGTCTCTCACTGTAAGTATTGAGGTTGTTTAAGAAGAAGTCTAGGTAGCTGAAGCGTGGTGTCAGCCGCTGGTCACTCAGCAGCAACCAACGTGGACTTGTGTGTCAGGCACTGGTTCTCATTTTCCTTCTTTTCTAGCTGGAGGTAGGGGTGTCTTTGATACTAACCAAGCTACAGCTGCACCTTACAAGTCTAATATTAACAGTTCTTTGCACTGGAACTTGGGTGTCTGGCATTTATGCTGCCTCTGCTAAATCTCAGCTGCATGACCCACCTTATTGTACCTTACCACTCACGCCTATGACGTTTGACTTAAGCCCTTTAAATGAATCTGACCCACCATTCGCCATATACTCGACTGGCTAAAGGCACAGACCCCAGTGGTATTGCCTTTAATCATCTGGAAAGAGATCTCTTCTCACATTCTCTGTATTTTTGAAGGAAAACTGTGATCCTCCAGGAAGATTTAAAATTCCCAATGCCTAGGCTAAATCCCTTGTGTAACTAAATCATACTATGCTGAAATGCCCAGGTATTAGGATTCTTTATACTTTCCTAGATGGCATCAGCAGCTGCATCTGGCCTTTTGATGTCCCATTTGTATGGGATTTCATATATGTGTTGACCTCTTTTTTTTATTCTGAAAATGTCCATCAACTCTTTGATCTTCAATGGAGACATCTTGTTTTACAGCACAGTGAGTATAAGTCCTACTTATTCTGACCTTCTAGAATTAGATGAGCAGATGGATAAATGAACGGACAGTTGTACAGATGGGTGGATAACTCTGCGACAATTTCTACTGTAACACCAGAACTACTTTAATACTCCTATCTTTTCAAATCTCTGTTTGCATCCCCTATCAGACTTCCAGTTCCCCAAGACAAAGGCATTGCCTTTATCTGTCTTTGTTTCTCAGAGCCCAGCACAACACTTGGCTGATGGCAGGTACGGCAACAGGTTAAAAAAATATGCCTTTTGAAAATAAATGAATTTAGCCCAATAACTCCATTTCTAAGTTTGTCCTATATCCTTCGAGGAACAGCATTTCTCAGTAATGACAAGTATGAAAATCTTGAAGTAGAGATGCTCCATTGATATTTTACTTTCATATTGTACAAAGAAATAGCTAGTGGCAAGTTTTGATAAAAATTCTAATTGGAAGATGGTTTTACTGATCTCAGGAAGAAGTGACAAGCATTTTAAAAATATTGCATTATTTTCTTAGCAAATGTCTTTTTACTATCCTCTCTTCACAGAGTGAAAATAGGGCCCAGAATATAACTTTAGGGTTTTAACCCCAGAACTCTTCTCTCCCGGTCCAGGGCTCTTTACATTATGCTGTGTTACATGTGCTGAGCTGAATGCAACAAATGTATTTTTATTTTTAATCAGAGGGAGAATTTTAAAATGACATAACCCTCCTATTACAATGAATGTGTGTGTGTGTGTGTGTGTGTGTGTGCGCGCGCGTGTGTGTTTGCGAGCACACAGGCACACGTGCACCTGGGCGAGCACTACTTAGAGCCCAGTGTCGGCTTGATGGGTTTTGGGACCCACCTGCCTTGGGGGTGTCCAGTGGCCATGGCAGTGGCCTGGGGTCCATGCCTGTCACTGCTCCCTCTCTCCCTAGTGCTACTCCCCTGTACGCTGAGCTGTTTTGCTTTACCGTAACCCTCCTCCAAGGTATTTTGCTTGAGAGCAAGATTTCCATGGACCGCACCCCCTGTGAATGTGGGCCCAATGCACATCTCCAGCCTAAGCTGTGGGTGGCCAGTACTGAGTCCAGCAATGGGAAAGCTGACGAGCACACCCTACAGCCCTTGCTCCAACCATTTTTGGCATTTTCTGATCAAACTCTCCAAAGTGGCATTGATGATTTGGCCTTTTGAATTAAACTACTTGGACTTGGTGACACCTTCAGACATCATATAATTTACATATAGGTGGCTTGAGGGTATCAAAGGAATACCAGGGGTCTCTGTCTCTGGCTGACCACCTGTGGGGCGGGGGCAGGCGCCCATACCTGATGAGAGAGAGGCTCATCACTGCTAAAAAACACTGCTACTATTTCTCTGGGAAGTGTAAGGCACCGTAACTCCCCAAATTGGCAAAAACTACCTGCTATGGATTGTAGTAAAATGTGTTTTTAAATTATTTCAGAACCATAAAACCTCTCCATAGAGAGTGCTTTGAAACTGCAAATTAAATATAGAACATCTATGAACTGTATCCATTTTTACAGTAAGTATATATTTCCATGGGGGTTTGTACCATCTTTTTTGTCTAGTTACACTAGTTAATAATGCAGTGAATTTGTAGTAATAGAGTAAATGTTATTTTGATGACACTATTTGATTAAATTAAAGATGACATTAAAAGGACTATTCCAATAAAGAACCAAAATCTCTAGAAGAAACTGGGACTGAGTGCTTCAGTCAGCTAGTCTGGTGGTCTTAAAAGGACAGAATGGAATTTCCTTCACTGGGTGAATGATGAGCAAGTTAAGAAACAATAGGACCAAATAATATATGGGAGAATATGAAGACTCAGATTCCAAGACCCAGGCAATTTGAGTTATTTGAGGCAGGCATGCTACTTGGGCAAAACAGCTCACGCGGCCTTGGGAAAATGTAGAAATGCATTAAGTAAAACGAAAGTGAGAGGGCACAGAGATTTGCAGCAAAATGTGCTGATGTGGTGACAGTGAGTGGAGTCCATGCACAAACAAAAGAAAGGAAGGTTAGTCATGCCGCTCCCTCCCCAGCCCACTACCACTGCCACCTCCGCAGGGAAGTCACACATGTGCCAGGAGGCCACCCTCCCGGGTGCAGGGAAAGCAGTGATGTGAAAAAGTGGGAGAGAGTCCTCATTACTTTCCTAAGACCTCTGGTCATACAGTGTTTGCCTAATAAAAGTTCTTTTTCTGAGTAAGAGGTTCGGGTACCTAAATCAAGCAACTGTGTGAGAATCTCTTGAGTTGTTAGAGACAGAACGTATCTGAAGAGAGATCCTGCAGTAATAGGACTTTGTTATGAATGGTGGGCACGTCGCCTGAAAGAAGACCCAAAGTTAAAGGCGCAGAGGAGTGGAGAAGCCCAGTTCCCACAGAAACACCTGTGCGGGTGTCTGGGCTGCAGAGACAGGTGACATCTCTATCTAGGCAGCAGGCCACTGCCTGTTGACATGTTCAGGCCTGAAGCACTCACATTTGTGATTGTTTTTGCAATGGAGGAGAAAGAGAAAAAAGAATCCAGCTCAAGCTAATGTTTTTGTAATTCTTATGATCTCAAAAGCACATCATTAGATGCCACATTTTCTCAGATAACTCATCTAGTCGTCATGTGTGTCGTTATCTCTAATTATTTTCACTCCGCAAAGGAGGACAGCATAGCTTGCTGGAAAGTCACATGTCCCTTTTCAGTAAATATTGTCTCTTTAAATGCAAACACCTTAGAGTGTAACAGTCATAGTATATTTGACTTTGTGAGCGTAAAAGATCCAAAGTGTTTATTATCTTCTCAGCAGTAAGTCACTTAGAGACAAAGGGCGATACAGAATGTCACATCAGGCAAGTCTATTAAATAAAGCACACGGATAACAAACATCATGATGCTAAGATTGTCAAGACTAAGCATGGCCCCTCCAGATGCCAGAGAACTGCTCCTTGCTGAAGCTACCCAGGTCCTTGGAGGGACTGCAGGGATGCAGCAGCAACAGAAAACATTCTGTAGGAACGATCTTATCTCCCAGAATTTTACATGGCTCCAAGTTCCATGTTGGAGACACTCTTGATTGGTTTCTACAAACCACCACAATCCACTGATAGAGCCTCTGTGGCCTCTTCTATTTCCCCATGTAGGTGATACTCAATGGATCCCACATATCTTGTTGGTAGCACACCTTTGCAATGTAAAAAAAAAAAAAAAAGAAAAAAACAAATGCCTTGAAGAAATTTGAAAGCATGCTCAAAGAAATTAAGAAGTTGGAGATGGGTTTTATGGCAATAAGCATACTTGCATGATATAGTGATCATCTATGTAGATACAGTATCGCATTTACATATATAATCACAGAATCTAGTAGATGCACACAGATAACTCTAACGGAAAGTAGGGATGGTGTGCGGTAACAACGAAGGCTCACGAGCTATGTCAAGCCTGCTCCACTGGTGTGGGGTATGGAGAAGCCAGGGAGGCAGGCGAGGTGGTACAGGGACATTCTGTGTTTCACGTTCACTCTGGCTCTCCAAACACTACTCCTTAAAATGAAATCAATCCTTTCAAAAAGTACCAACAGTTTTAGGAAAAGGGAAATTGGAAAGCTTTGATGGTGAAAAGGCCCCGCTGCCCCACCCTCTGCATGGGGCCATGCCTGCAGGAGAACACTTTACTGTTATCAGTGTGATTCATACTCACAGGTTCCAGTAAAAGCAGACTTTCCCCTGGCCCAGACTAGCTGGGACACTACATCTTGTAGTAATGATTCATTTCCAGTTAGCCCTGAATGTCACAGCATATCCAGCCCAACCCTTTGGAGCTCCTCTTAGCAGGTTCTACTGACACTGGGAGCTATCGGGAATACCTATCTTTGACTGGGGGGTCACTAGGTGGCCCAGTCACCACTATGCTAGCACTGTTTGAAGCTCACTGTTCCAGCAACATGAGATCGGTCTGGCCTCTGACACCTACCATCCCTCTTTGATTGATCCCAATTGCAAAGTCTTCCTCTTAAGTGGGACAAATCCAATTTAGCCTTTGATTGTCACTGTCTCCCTGAAGAGTTCTCTGATTAAGACAAAACAAAGTGACCAAGTGTCTGTGTTTCCTACAGCGACTTAGGTAACTTTGATTATGGAGCCTGCAGTGGCCCCAATTTTGACTCCAGGGATCTCTTTCTATGCCTATTCTATAACAAGAAGACACTGAGGCCTAGTCTGTATCTTATCTGTTCTTATTTGTATCTTTATCTAGCCCCTGGCATGGGCTTGGCAGCTTGCTGCTGCTTCATAAGTACATCAGGAAATTGGACATCTGGGTGACTGCATTATTTTTAACAAGCTACTAGAATATCATTGCAGACATTCACTAAAATATAAAATTTCACCATTCATCTATTTATGCATCATTTATCCATCTATCCAATCACTCATCCATCCATGTATCTATTCATCTGACCATCTATTTGACCATCCAACCAACCAACCAACCAACCAACCAACCATCCATCCAAAAAATATGCAATAATGTCTCCTCTGGTAGACTTTTATATGGATGATTTGTCTAAAAAAAAAAAAAAGGCAAGAAAA
>PVKN010001400.1:10111-52783 GCA_004027915.1 Capromys pilorides
TCCAGCTAGGTACCTTGGGGCAAGAGGAATTAGAGTGGAAAGGAAAGAGTGGGCTCCAATTCGAAATGGAGATGCAAGCTGGTATTGCAGGAGGGAGTGTGTCTGTCTAAGCCTGCAGTGTGGATCAAGGATGATGCAAGTGCAGGGCGCAGAGGAGGCCCTCATAGGTGTTTTTGTTTTGAAGTGAGGTGCCCTCTGGGCTCAGCTAGGCACCCAGACCGAAGTGACAAGGATACAAGTCTCCACCTTCAGTGAGTGTCCTGAGGCAGTGTCTTGGTGGGCAAGCATTGGTAAAGTAGGGTCAGAAAGACAGTGGCATGTGGGCAGAAGCAGCACCTTAACCCACACAGAGAGAAGCAGAGGTCCTAAAGGGACTGCTGATGAGTAGGTTTCTAATTTGACTAGGCTTGAATCTTGTTTGCAATTAGCAACAACTATTTGCATACAATTAATGTTCAAAGCCCTTAAAAAGAGTTTGTTTTCTAAAGTAGGTTAAATATACCCCCCTCCCTGCAATTGTGCCTGTACTATTGATTGGCCGAGGATAGCCTTCAACCCAGCCTAGGTGATCCTTGAATTATGCCGGCCCTACCCAGCTCAAATATATATATATATATATATATATATATATATATATATATATATATATGCTGAACTTTTCCAGTGACCTAACCTAGGAGGCCAGAGCATCAGCAACCGGGGACCACGATCAGTTGCAGCACAACTGCCAACAACTCTAAGGGAAGCAAACTAAAAGAAGCAAAGGGCGAGCTGGGGAAGGGGTGATTTGCTATGAGCCTTTTCTGAAACAGTTTCTGGCCCAGGCATCCCCAGAACCTGGCTCCGGTTTCCTTTTGGTTCCAGCTTTCATCTGCAGGGTTATTCAGGAAGCCCAAGTAACTGCATCCGAAGCATGCCTAGTCACTCTCCCATTCAGTAAATGTTTGTTGACTGTTAAATCCTCAGTCAGGCACTAGTGATGCCCCAGGGACATTATTATCTAGAGGGGAAAAACAGAAACTGAAAAATAAGCATAAGAATAAAGTGAAATTGCAGATCCATGCATTGCTTCCAGGAGGAAGCACACTGAGCTGCGATAACTTGTGAGGAAATGTGATGGAGTCCAGGAAGGCTCCCTGGAGGAAAGGACAATTGAGTTGATTTATAAAAAATGAGTCCAGGTGAAGTAGAGCTGACACAGGCAGGTATAAAAGCCCTGGAGTTATCAAGTAGTAGGGAAAGATGGAAGAGCTGAGAAAACAGGGTTAAGGAGAGCACAGCCAGCAATGAGCTGAGCAGGCAGGCAGGCAGGGGCTTGATCCTTGGGATAGGGACTAGAGAGGACACCTCAGGCTCTGTGTCTACTCTCCAGCAACAGAAAATCATTGGTATGGCTGAGCTGAGGTTGGCAGTAAAGAAATGCCATACAGCAATTTCAGTTTTACAGCTATCACTTTGGTCATAGCTTAAAATGGTATAGAAGACAAAGCGTCTTCCCACACTTGAATAAGAGGAGGCATTGAGAGCTACAGTTGCCAAAATCTGCTTTTCCCCAAATCCCCAAAGGTGTCTACCATCTCTAAATTTCTTGATGTCTTGGACACGGTGCCAGTAGATCACTTCAAACATCTTTTGAAAATGCCTGACTTGATCACTGTGACTACCTGTGAAGAACCCTTACTAAAATGCTTGCAGCAAGTACTGACCCAACTCAAAAGTCTGACCCTTTAAAATTCAAATCATTTACATTCAATATTTTATGGGTTTGGAAATCAGTAATTCTTTTTTTTTTTAATGTATTTGGTACAGGCTCTCACTATGCAGCTCAGATTCATGGTGATCCTCATGTTCTCAGACTCCCCAGCTTGGGGATTATTGGCATGCATTACCATGCCCAGTCTCCGTGGCCTGCTCAGTATGCCTAAGGATGGGTCTGGCATGGCATGTGGTAGCTGGGATCGAGGCCCTATCCCTGCACTTGCATGTGTGCATGTGTGTATGTATGTGTCTGTGATGTATGAAGATTAAGAACAAATCAGAACAGCCATGGTGCTGCTATGCTATCTTGCAACTGCAGGGCACAGGCTACACCTTAGCTTTCCAATACCATGTTCTACTTTATCAGGAGCTGATACGGTAGACCAGCCCCATCTTTGCAGAACAGTGGCATGCCACTGTAACTTTATTATTTATGCAGTAATGAATATTAAAGAGTGGTCCATATTCCTTTACCTTTTAACTCAAACAAATAATCATTGACTGATTAACACATGAACACACACATGGATGGAGAAAAATTCAACGGAAAGACTGAGAGGACTTATTGGAAAAGGAAGAAGAAGATAGCGAATCTCTAGCCCATCAAGCAGGGGGGAACACTGAGATCATTTTTATTTGCTTTTTTAATGAAAAATAAGGAAAAACAAGAGCAAATGCAGTGTTTTGTGGCTAAGAACCTCATCTCTGTGTTACTGCCCAAGTTCACATGCCAGATTATACCAAGAGCTCCATTCCTTGGGAGTGTTCTAACTTGCATGAATAATGCATAAAAGGCTCTTGGCATCTCCCTTGCCTGGGAAGACTAAATGTACTCAATCAACAAGACTTTTCCTACTAAGAAGGTAGGACCCAGAGTCATTAAGTCACATGGAGTTGGAGTAACACGTTCTCAGACAAGACAGTGAAGGTGCATACAAGATGATCACCTCTCAAAGAAAATCTTCTCGTAGTTATATGGGTAGATTTGGAGCAGTGGTGGCAGTCAGCTTCAGAGAAGCCCTATCTGCACCTCAAAGCATTGTCCAGATGGAGTTAACTCGACACTAGAGTGGGGGATGCAAAGAGTAGAAATGTGTTCATCTGTGAAATTAAAAGTAGTCCAGCATGACATGCTGCATTATGTGTGGGGTTGGCCAAAAGCAGTAATTAGGCTGTGGATGACTCTGAGCACACTCATAATCAAGCAGCAGCCATTCTGCTGGAAGAAGGAGCTGAGCCTCTTGGGAGAAAAATAGGAGGAAAGCTAAATGTCCCAGGGAACAGGCTGGCTAGGCCAAGGGACACGGGAGACCCAGTGCTCAGAACGCCCCACGGTGCTGGGTTGGTTTGTGGTGGCTGTTGTAACAGTTTCCCTCTGCTTGGAAGAACACATCGCCTTAGGAGCCCACAGTTTGTGTGGGCCAGAAGCCCAGGTGTGGTGCTGGGCCTCAGATGGGTTTTTTGTTTGGGAGCTACAGGCCAAAGCCAGGGTGAAAGCCACCCCAGCTCCTTTTCAAGAGGCACTAGGGAAGAAACGACTTTCCAGCTGATTCGGGTGTTCCGCAGAATTCACCTCCTGGTGGCCAGCAGAAGACTACTTTCCAAACAGTTGTAGCATGTAGGTCCTTATTTCCTCTTGGCTGTCAGCTGGAGCAAGCTCTCAGCTTCTAGTGGGACTCAGACCTCTTTCCCTGTGGTCCCCTCAATCTTCAAAGCCAATAAGTGCAGCAAATCCTCCCTCAGCCTCCCCTCGCTCTGGCTCTGTGGCCCTTGCCGGCCTTCCTTTTTGCTTAGGAAAGGCTCCACATTCACCTGAGTCCATTCTGATACTGTAGGACAACTATTTAAAAGACAGCTGGTTGGTTAACTGGGGTGCCTCTATAAAGGCCCATTTGTCCTGCTGCATAACATACACATGGCTATAATAACCAGAGAGAGGTCCCAGGGCCAGAGGTCTTCCTACCTCAGGGCCCCCCAAAGTGGCCTCCTTCATAGCCAGGGGTCAGGAGCCCTCTAGGATGGGAACTCTAGAAATATACGCTGCCAGGATGAACAGAGCAATGCATCATGAGGTTCCAGTGTCCAGAGTGCATGCATGGGCCTAAGACAAGGAATAGTGCCTCACAGAGACTGGGGCCTTTCAGGATAGGAGAGATCTTCATAGGCAAAATACTATTCAGGAGCTCCTTAGGGCTCACTCAGGATTATTGGGTTTCCTATGTGGCCACAGGAAAACCCCCCACCCCTTCTGTGGTCTGTTCAGTGTGTGTGCTCTGTGCTATGCACTGAGGGTATGCAAGTAATTCCTAAAGAGGCGCTGATGGTACCCGGGGTCCTAAGCCTGACAAAAGGTCCACTGAAAAGCAAGGAAGTGGATGGTGGGGTCCCCACTGCAGGCTGAGCACAGCTCAGACAGGCTGAGGGGCAGGACTTACACTTCACCTCGACTGGGACAGCAGAGCTGGCTGGCCCTTTGCTGTCTTTCGCAATGTCCTTGGACCCAAAGCCTCAGAAATAATGAGTTAATTCTCAGTGTTTTCTCAGTGACATAATTAAATATCCACATCGAGGTAAATTAACCTCAAGGGCTCAGGGGACACTTGGCCACCACCCTGGAATAGTTTATTTTGAGGCTTCTTTTACACATATTTCGGCTGTTATGGATCTAAAATTAGGTTTCCAATTTAGGCGCTAAAAGCAAGAGGTGCAAACGGTTATAAATAGAGTCGAGGTGAAACACTCTCGCAGGCTCTTCTGAAGGGGCCGAGAGCACAAAGCAATTACTTTATTGAACAATGCAAGGGATTATCCTCTGGCTTATTGTGAACTGGGTTATCTGATCACGGAGTGTGAAGTGAGCAACCGCCCAGCTCGTGGGGCTGCGGAGCCACCATCCTGAGGCGCCAGGACGGGCAACAGCCAGCAAGCGCCCAGGAAGCCGTACTGCGAGGGCAATGGGGTTGGCCGCCCCTCGCCAGCGCCAGCATGCGGGGAGAGAAGCTTCCAGCTCTTTTCCTCGCTGCCAGCTTCCAAAGCCAGATGCATTCATGCTGTAATAAATGCAGGGATACAGCTGAAGGGGGAAGAAAGCGGAAGCCATGCAGCCAGGGGCTTAAAGAGCGAGAAGGTTCGGAAGCTAATGACAGTGTTTTTGCCTTTATCGCTTTGGGCAGAAACAGGAAGTTAAAAATCTGAATGCCTGAGAAGATACAACACTTAGTGCTCTCATCTGCGGGCATCCTGTTGGATTACTCTAATTTAGTTCATTATTGCAGATTCTTTTTTTCTTTTGAAGACTTTTTTGATCTATTTCTAATGGAAGATTAATGTTCCTCTCCCTGCCTTGTCCCCTTCACCCCCACCCTCAGGGATTTATTAAACAGGAAGGCACATCTCCAAGAATCTTTGAAAAACAAAAAAAGACAAAAGTTACTCTTTTTATGGAGGCAAAGATGGGACAAGAGGAAGGAATTACCTCTTAATAATCTACTTGTATTGCTTGTAGCACTGCCTTTAATTCCTCAGTCTTCTGGGAAGAAGTGTTCTACTGACTTCCAGAGGGTCACAGGGACACTGCCCTTGTTACCTCACAGCCTGGCTTTGTACTGGAGTTTCTCTGGGACCCACACCCAAGCCCCATGGAACACTCCACCCATTGACTCCCCAGTTCACGTCAGTCTGGTAGATAAATGCGCACACCAGGTTTTCAGGCTTGTTCGTGATGTGTGTGTGTGTATGTGTGTGTGTGTGTGTGTGTGTGTGTGTGTGTGAGAGAGAGAGAGAGAGAGAGAGAGAGAGGAGAGAGAGAGAAGAGAGATAATAGGAAGAGGGGAAGGAGAGGAGAAAGATGGTAAAAAAGAAGAAAAAAGAAAGTAAATTATAAAGAAAGAAAAGAAAAGAAAAAAGGCACGCTATTTCTGGACTGAAAGTGAAGTCTTGTCATTGCAGAAGTAATATAATGTGGCCATTGCCTGTCCACCTAGAGACGCCTAGATTCTCTCCCAATACAGAATGCAAAGTCGGCTGAGTTACTTGTGTGTTCTTGCTGGGGGACATACAAAATAAAATTAATTTCAGGAATTTCTTGAATCCACACCTCATTTCAGAGTATCAGATCGTCGCATGTTTCTGGCACACAGATTCATTCCAAAGTGCTATGCGGTGGAGTCACTCTTTTGACTTGTCCAATAATCCCGGGAGGAAATCAGGGCAGGTATTAATGAGCCCAAAGGGATGCGTGAGAAAATTAATATATCATGAGATGCAAGGACGAGTTCAAATTCACAGGAGATGTTAGAGTAAAAGCCATACCTGGCCCCATGCCCAGGGGCGATGACATGAAGCCATTCCTCTCCATCGGTGCCCACCCATGTGAGTAAACCCAGCATCGACCTACCAAGAACCTAAGGCACCTGGGGAGTGAGCTTCAAGACAAAGGACTTTAAGGACTGTGAGAGGCAATAAATGAAACAATTCAAAGAGATGCACAAAACCCTTCCTGGGAAACTGGAGTGGTGGCCTGCTCTGAATTTCCACTTGGGAAAAAGTCACCTACTCCCTAGCACTTACGCGCATGTTTACCCACTTGATCTGACTGCAGCCTGATAAATTAAGACAAGGGTCAATAAAATATCTCAGCTCAAAAAAATGTAAAAATAAAAAAATTACTAATCAGGTTAAATAAAAAAATACAACCAATCAAACAAGGACACAAACCTTGAAGTCTAAAAGCCAGATGTTTCGAGAAAACTGGCAGAGTATTTTAGGCACAAAAATAACACTAAAGAGTTAAAACCAAATGAAACAAAAAATCCAGTTAAAACGAGGGGAATCGAACTCCAAATTTTTACTTGAGGCCCGGACTTTCAAAACTGAATTTGATCTTTCAGATACAAAACTTCGGGTGCACTAAAATGAAACAAAGTGTGAATTTCACAAGTACCAAGGCAAACTGTCTTCTCATTCTGAAGCGTGAAATTTAAGAAAACCACTTAACTTGTTCAACTCCAGTTGCAGTGGTCATGGTCGAATGCTATCCTTTAAAAACCAACTCATCCGGCAATGCCTTGATATTCCATGATGGAAAGAAAAGAGAAGTGGTCCTGGGAATAATACCGGTGCCACTAGTGTTACTTTTGCTTGTTCTAGATCCTCAAGGCTTTTTCACGCAGGCTTTCTCTCCTGTGCTCTGGGTCTGGCTTAATGACTGGGGAAGCAGCTATTTGGGAACGTCCAGGGGTGCTCCCCATTTGTCTGTGTGAGCAGGCTCATCATATATAGGGCTTATAGGCTGGTTTCACAAGCAGCAGTGGTTTCTTAGGGACCTTGAGATGTCTTAGGTACCTGGTGCAAAATATTATGATGTGCAATCCCAGCTGCATGAAACCCTCCCTGAGAAATTGCCATGGTGATCTGCTATGAGCTGCAACTCCGGAAAAGCTCACCAACCAAAGGGTTTTATAAGCACGGTTACCAACTTGATCTGAGTGCAGGCAGATCAATCAAATATGCAATGGTTTAGCTGGGCCACCAGTTTTACTAGGAGATTATCCAAATACAATATGATTGTGATCTTTGGTCCATCCTCCAAACAGACATTGATTCCACTCATGGGTGTGACATGTCTTGAACACCTTGAATCTACACAGTTCCAGTACTGTGCGTATTTAGTCTGATAGCTGGTGGACAGGAAGTCATTTCATGTCAGCGAGATATGGGTTGGAAAAGACACACACTGATAAAATGGAGTTGACCGGTGAAGTGGGTCAACTCCATCCAGGAGTGGAGGGCAGAGAAGAGGGCCCGGATGTTTAGGGTGCATTGTGCTGAGCCTAGAGAGACAAAATCCAAATTCTACACATCTTGTCCCAGGTTGAAAGTACCACACCACCCAGAGAAGATGCAGAGGAATTCTCAGAAACCAGTGAATTCCTGGTTATTGGTTTTTTTTTTTTTTCTTCAAATTTCTTTCCTTGATGAGCTTCTGAAATATTAACTGATGCTCTTGAACAAATCCTTTGATGACAGAATATCAAGAATATCAGAATATCAGGTGATTGGTCGTCAGCCAGAGGGTCAGGGGGACAGAAGTGCTCGTCACGGCCAGCGTGGGTCACCCACCAAGCAGTGGCCCATGGTGGTAGGCATACCTTTTCTTCACACGATGGTAAACCAGAGGCTGGAGTGAGGGCTGGGCCCCTTTTGCTGCTCACTCTACCCTCCCATAGCACACTTGCCTCTGTGTGGGGGCCCCCCACTATTTATGACTTTTCCAGCTGCACCCATGCATGGGCAGAATGATGCAGCCTCATCGTTTCATTCTGAGGGAATTTTAGACTTGAGCCAATGAGATGAGTCAGGAATAGGAAAGGTCCGGCTGCTCTGAGGGAGCCACATGGCCTAGGAGTTCTGGGAGCCCAGTGGCTCTGCATGCTCAGGGCCCGGGTCCTGCCTTTCTCCCTTTTGGGATTCTACAGTCCTATACAGGTTTTCTGACATGGAAGCGTGAACATGCAGACCCCAGAAATGAATAGGGAGTGAGTAAGATTACAAACTTCAATGTCCAACTGGATCTGCAGTTGCTTTTTACTAGTTCAGTGCACCTTAGTCTGCTTATCTAAAACAGGAGTGCAAGAATGTCTGCCTTATCTAAAATGTGAGTGGGAGAATTTTAGGGAATGCCTTATATTTGAAAATTTAAGATGGAAAAGGAAAGGTTATCTGCACAGGGAAAAGCTGAATGACTGTCATACAGAAAGCATTCCCTAAATAGGAGCTAATTGGTTTCAGTACCTACTATGTGCCTTCACCTGGATTCATTATCTAGGGAGATCTTTGTAGGGATTTTCAACCAATGCCATTATGGTCCTCATTTTATACAAAATTGGAAACAGAAGCAGGACAGGCAAGGAAGAAATCAAGAAAGGTTTCAGCCAATGTCCATCTCACAGAAACCTAAGATGGTCCTATTATATATACATGCAAATGAGCATCTCATTTCTTTGGGAAAAGAGAGAGAAGACAGGCAAAGTACATCATGTAAGAGCTCATTATAACCTGAGACCTCGGCCATGGGGTATGGAGTTAATGCTTTGGAGGCAATTAGAGAGAAGTACATGAATACGTTTCTCAATTTCTAGATCCTGTTTGCAGCACAATGATGTCTCCAAGTGTCTCAGCCAGGAAAGATGGCCCCCTTTGCCTTGTGGTGACCACCAATTTCAGTTAGTCAAGTTTAAAGCCTTTGTATGCATTCATTCAAAACTATACCTCTACCCTTCAGAGATGGAGCTACCTAAACATGTAACTTCTTTTCTCAAGGATCTGATATAGTTTGGCAAACTTGTATTAATTCCTCCCCCTACAAAGATAAGGTTCATTTTCCTTCCATTTCAGCAATTACTATTACCACTTCGGGAGAAAGATGAAGTCCTCAGACTGTTCTTGGGGCATCAACGGAATGGGGCAGGGGTGAGCTGTGCTGTAGGCCCTCGACTCCCATCAGGAGCCCCGTGATCACTTCTATTCCTTGACCACCAAAGGGTGATTCTTCAACCCCGGACGGCAGCACTGGAGATGAGTGCAGTCACTTAAGGGCTCCAATACTTTAATGGGAATGGACGATTACAAGGCATTTTAATGGTGTCCAGGACAGATAAAAGAAGGAATCACTTTGCTTCTCCATGCAAATCACATCCAGACTGCGAGAAAAGATAGGAGCCTTCACGTGAGAGCACAACCATACATAATTTGGACCTCGGTGGAGTAAACAAAAATTGCTCACCAGTTACTGGAGGGGAAAAGACAGAGAAGAAGGGAAAGAAAAATGCAGGCACTACCCCATCCATTTACTTTCCCAGATAAACCTCATCCACCCACTTTATCCTGCAGGACACACCTGAAGCTTTATGGTGAAAAAATAAACCCAAAAACTTCATTAGGGCCATAATTAACTTAAGATCTAAAAAAGTAGGCAAAACCAACTCAACAAGATTTAAAAACAAAGTAATGAAAGCACAGTCTTTGACTCCAGAGGAGGAATCTTTCATGTGATTATAATGCTTCCCCTCTTTCTCTTGTAGCGTGTCACTGTTAGGGATCAGTTGCTCTTTTACACCCAGGAAAGGAAACCTGAGACTCTCCAGGTCCGGGGATGAGGGGGACGCAAATGCAGTGGGCTGCAGGAATAACAAATGCTCCTGTTGCTGAGCACGCTCCCATGATTTATGAAAGGTGTACCTCACTGTGGGAAGATAACGCCATTTGAAATGGTCCATTTCATAAATCTAACCCTCTCGTCCCCAGCTGCATACAGGGCTACTATGAACTTCTGAATCCAATAATGTTTTCATCCTCTATTGACAAAAAAAGGGACTTTCTTCAGAGCGAGCTAATGATGCACTTACAAGGAGCAGCGCTACCACTCTGTCTCCAGGGCTTTTCTTGGCAATGGCCGCAGAGCTTTCAAGGCAGGGAAACTTGGATAAACAAAATGAAGAAATAATCAACATGCGCGACATCCCTAATGTCCTTTTACCGCTAGTAGCATTAATTATAGCACAGGCCCAATCCTCCAAGCAACTGCAGAACTGAATGCTTTGCATGAAGACCCTCTCCACCACATGATGGATTTATCCTTTGGATCTGGGATATTTCCTATTCATTCATGCACAGGTTCAGTATATCTGCTTGTTTATCTAACTGCAACAATGCTTCCAGAAGAGGATTCTGTGCCAAATGTGGCAGTGGAGGCAGTCGGGGACCAATCATAAACTTCAGTGAAATTCATGGTTTTCAGTCTTTCTGGTCATAACAAGGAGGATGTGATATATGGGCACCAAGCGTGCACAGCCTTCAGAACACCCTTATGAAATATGAGCGTGGGACAGGGGAAACTTCCCTGGGATCCAGTGACAACGGACAGCCCAGACTTGAGGAGTAGCTATGAATATGTGATCGATGAAACTTATTAGACCAAGCCCACACACTGTTGAATTCTTTCCCATGAAAGGCTGAGAAGCAAGATGAAGGACACGGTCTGATAACACATAGCGCCCTGGTGTCTTGGACATTGAAGAGTACAAAAATATAAACTTACTAAGCAAGAAATGCTCACCAAAAAGTACAACAAAGTTAACAAAAGAAAAAAAAAACACATCCATGTAGGGTTAGGGATATTTTAACCCCAGTGGGGATGAAGGCATTTGAGAAAGCCCACTACCAGCCTATCCCTCAGATACAACTGGATTAATGTGCAGATTAAAAGAAAAACAAGATATTAGATGGAAATGATGCAAAAATGTGAGTTTGAAAAACTACCAATACAAGATATTCATTCTAATACTTTAGAATTTGCATATTTTGACTTGTATTTAAAAAGCAATTTCAAGGTCAGCTTCAGTAGAGAAACACTGAGCTAGAATGGGAAGTAACCCCATTAAAAGTCTACTGGTGCTTTGCATATTTATTTTTCTTCTTCTCTACTGAGCAATGACGACTCATAAATCAAAATATCAGGGTAAACAAATACCATAGAGGTTATTTTATATAAAATGTATACTCCTTACTCCATCTATTTATACACACAAACATTTCTATTTACTCGAATTTATAGTGTGTAATACATGCATGCATACTTTAAATATCTGCATATATTTACATGATAAAAAATACATATTATTGTCCTAAATTTCAGAAGACCATGGCCTAAATAAAATGACGACCACCTTAAATGCATTTTTCTATAATAGAATGGAAGTAATTTTACTTTTAAAAGCCTTAGGTCTGTGGTGCTTTTCTTTAAGAAAGATATATAAATACATTTGAATTTTCCATTTGTGTTGTTTCCCGTGGTCTAACCATGAATTTCCTATGTGGGGGGAGGCAATTGAACTGAATAACCTTGGGTTTTTCTAACAAGACAAAGAACTTTGAGCAAAAAATATATACAAACACGAGAACCAGCAGCCATATCCACATGTTAGGCAGATCATTAGACCTATGTCCCCTGGATGAAAGAACAGAGAAAAGAGGTAGGTTGAAAGAGGGACGAGAATTTGGAGAATTGAAGATCACTTTTCAAAGGGTTGAGTTACTCAGAAATAGCTATTCTGAGTAGACACGGGGACCAACAGAGTCCCAACACTTTTTTGTCTCAAGAACTTCCTTCCAAATAATGTGATGTTTGATAAAGGAGTAACCTGACAATTTGATAAAAACAACATTTTAAGTCATTTCAGAAGCCACATTAAAAAAAAAAAAAATCAGTCCTGTTGAGTTGCTCCTTTTAGAAAAACATAAATCCTTTTTTAATTAATTAGACTGCACTTAAAATTAGTCTTAACTATTTAAAAAAAATTCCAGCCTTGTGAGATAGACATTGCCACTGCTCAGCTGACACCAAAAAAGAGAATCGAGAAGCAAGGAGAATCCACAAAAAATTGGAAAGATGGTCTCAGTAATGGCCGACTCATCATAGGTCACTGTGTGTGTGTGTGTGTGTGTGTGTGTGTGTGTGTGTGTGTGTACACATAGCATAGAGGAACTGCACCTTAGTAATTTATAAAACCCACCATTGTGGTCAGCTTACAATGACGAAAGTTGCTTTGCTGCCACACACAACTACATTTGTTCCAGGTGGAATTTGTGATGTGCAGCAAGGACAAGACTGTGGGCCCACTCAAGTGGCCGAGAGTCCAGTGGTACCACTGTCCCACCGGAAGTCCTCTAGTGGTTGCCGTTGCACTTAGAGATGCCAAGCTGTATGCCTTGGGCTGAGGGCCTGTAAGTGCACCTCTTCTCCTTCCAGCTTCCAGCGGAAATCAAGGTCACTTCGTCACACGTCTTTCTGTTTTCCAGCTCTATCAGTCCAGCACTGGGTATCTGCTGTTCCCCCTGACTGGACCCCTTGCTCTCCAGGAGCCCTCAGCTACTGCTGGTAATTCAGGCTTCAGATTCATTAATAGCTTTCCTGAACCCCAATTCACATTAACCTGCTGTCGCCCTCACTCTCTCCATCAGTTGGCCATATATCACTTTCTCTGTACCTTGTATTTTCTCCATTCATCGTTTGCTGATTCTATGACTGCATAAGATCAAAGCCTTCTGCTTCCATTACTACGTCATCTACTACTGCTCCACAGTAACTGCACAAGAAATACCTGTGGGAGGAACGAGTGAACCAAAATGTCCAGAAACAACTGCATGCTTGCTGTGTTTCAGAGCATCCTCCTGTTGGAAGCCCAAGTGTCGACATGGCTGAGTAACACTCAAGTCCCCGCGAGTCGGCCCCATAGGACGGCTACCGAGGCCAGGTAACAGGCCAAGCCCTAGCTCTTGCCTTTGTCTCACTTCTTCACACAGAAGTCCTCCATCCCCCTATGTTCAGGACTCAATGCTTAGTGAACATCAGTATCCCAGTAAATATCATCTGAAATATACACTAGGTCTAATCTGTAGGCCCACTCACTAGCTGGAAGAAGGAGCACAGCCAGGGCTGATCTACTTCCTGCTTGTCCCCACCTCAGCTCTAGCGCACAGCTTTTTGGAACCCTGCCTTATTATTTTGCCATTTTCCTCCTTTTTCAACAGGCCAGGGAGGTCCTGACATCATGTGTCCGAGGATGACATTACAGGGACACGAGATTGCAAATCCCAGGCTCTGCGTGGGACTCTGTGGGAAAATCCCTCCCACGGGGCAAGAAGGACCATAGGACCTCATGACAGATCTTTGCATAGTAAATCATAGAAAAGAAAGTACTTAACACAGAGCCTGACACACCGAAAAGTTCAATACATGTGTGATAGCACCTGCCTTTCATTTGCATAACCATAGAAAACACACATACCCAAAGACCTTTTTGTGTCACCTTTCATATTTGCGTCAAGTTGGTGTAATTACAAGCATAGCCGTATTGGTGAATCAGGGGAAAGTTGCTTATACTATCCTGGTAAATTCTGAGTAAATGTGAAATGTTATTAAAATGAACAGTTCTTAGGTTGGCCAAATAGCTCAGCAGATTAAAGCACCTGTGAGTAGGCGCGGGGCTGGAGGTTCAATTCCCAGGCCTGCTGTGCCTGCCCCACCCCCAGGGCACACTGAGAGGCAACTGAGACTGGGCGTGGTGGCACACACCTGTAATACCAGTTCTTGGGGGGCTGTAAACAGGTGGATCACTACGAGACCGATCCAGTAGTGGGACCCTGAACACCCTGTAGACCCTTCCCTAAAATACAATAAAGAAATAATTAATAAATTAAGAGTTCTTCTCTTACTGCCACCCCAAAAAACCCAATAGTGTCCTCCTTGATGCAATAAATTTTTAAAGATCTAGAAAAAGGGGTTGACTGATGAGAAAAAAAAAAAAAAAATTATCGAGCAGCTGCTCCTGTAGTTTAAACCTATACAGTTTTTCCACTTCATTTTCTAGGATCGGGTTTAGCATACATTGTACCAAAAAGTACATGGCCATATTTCAAAATCTAAATGGATTTCTAATGGATTAATATCTTTTTAAAAGTGCATCCTTGTGAGTTTGACCCTTGAGCAGAGCTCCTTGCTTCTCTTGGCTTCATTTACCCTGTGGCACCCTGTAATACTTCAAGTTAAAGACTTACAGAAATCTGGAATTTTACATGAGCCTGACAGTGATGGATGGAAACCATACTCCAGGCATACCTCAAACAGTAGCACTTACTTTTTCTTACTTAACTCATGAGTAATCTACTACTGGAGCCATTTGTTGGAAACTATAACTGCTGCGCTGTTGTCAGTAATCTCTCATCTAGGCTAAGTTGGTTTCCAAACCAAGAAGAAAAAGTACAACTGAGACATATTTCAAAACATATGCAGCCGAAGGCTTGCTTGCTTGACGTGCACCATCAAGGAATTTGAGAAGTTATACAATTCCAAAAGTCTTACAGAAAACAAGTTAACAAGAATTCAAGACTGGTACTGGCTACCAGTAGTTTGTTCCAACTGTGTGCTTGTATCCACCAACACATTCTTCATTTATTCCTTGATTAATTAGGCCTATGGAGCAATGGGCTACAGATACTATAGTCTTTGCCAACCTGGGGAGCTTATGCAGTTTGGTGGGGTCTGCTCACGAATCAGAGATTCAGAAAATAGCCTTGAGATTGTTCATCATCGTGTGGAGCCACTTGGAGCACGTTCCAGGCAATTAGCGTCCAGATCACAGGTGTTAAGTACACATAGGAAACATCAAAGATGAACCACTGCACCCACTGCCTTGCTCTGCTCCGGCTTCTAATCCTCCCTTTCCTATTTGTCTCCTAGGGTGCTGCTCTCCTATTTCTCACACCAAAAGTAATCATGACCTACTTCTCCATCATCCTTTCAGCTTATCTCTGGGCCTGCCCCCCATCCCCTCTTCCCCTCCCCCATCGCTCCCCCTCCCATTCTCCCTCCACCCCCCTCCCTTTCTCTTTCTGGAATTTGAGAATTTCTAAAATTCCAGAAGTCCTACAGAACACAAGTTAACAAGAATTCTGTCTGTTTATCAATCTATCCATCTACCTCTGCATTTATGTATAGTTCTCATTATGTTATTGCCCCACTACCAACTAAAAAGGCGTGACACTCTGAATTCTGGCACTGAAGGTCACAAGGGATGTCTTTATATTTGCAAGACCTGCATGGTGGCTGGTAGGGTTGAGATAGGAGATTAGGGCAAGGCTAACCAGCTGAGCAAGTGGGCGTGTCTGCCAATCACAGAGATTCAGGGCACTTGGTCAGAAGAAGGATGCTGAGCCCTACACCTGGGACCAATCGGAAAGCGTTATCTTCTATCCTGGCTTAACATCAAGCAGCTTTTTGGCAGAATGTCCTACATCTGCTCTCAGAATGAGGAACACAACAGACATCCGTCATCAACCTCCTAGCCACTGTGCCTTCTTTTGTAGTGGCCTGCTCTCAGTCTGCAAAGCATACTTCTTTTTTAACCTTTAACTGGCTCATACTCTGAAGGGCATACTTCTTTTTCTATCTTAAATAAATATAAAACCTTGGCTACCTTTGACGGTTCTCTTGCTTAATTATTTGTTTGGGAGAACAAGAACCAAAAAAGAATCTCTAGAAGTAGCCCACAGCACCCCAGACCCACGTAACTTGGTTGTGGGGAAGAAAGGAGCCAGAAGCAGATATGCCCTCCACCATTTTCTCCACGGCCCGGGCCCCTTGCAATGTGACCAGATACATTTCACAGGACTGGTCCACCTGGCTTCCGCCAACCTGTCTGCACCTGGCCTACCTTCCCACTTTGGTCTTTAGAACCATCCTGTCAGCAGCTTTTAAAAAGCACACTGGAAGCAAGCCCTGTAGGGGAAGGTGTTCCAAAGAGTGTGCGATGCCTCTGATTCTGAACCCTGCCCCACGCCCCTCAAAGTTCTAGCCAGCCTGGGCCAGTCCAGTGCTCACAGCCCTCCCAGCTATGGGTCACAGCTAGCTGTTGTTTGGCTTCTGACTGGGGCAGTGCAAGGTTCAGCCTGCACCGTCCTCTCCTGCTGGGGACTTTACGTAGCTACATCTGTCCTCCACACCAGGGGAGGACAAGATGACCTCCAAATGCCTCCTTGGCTCT
The DNA here is from genome assembly GCA_004027915.1 of Capromys pilorides. NCBI lineage: Eukaryota > Metazoa > Chordata > Mammalia > Rodentia > Capromyidae > Capromys > Capromys pilorides. The sequence goes on from PVKN010001400.1 coordinate 26,470, forward strand.
CATCTTGTCTGTCTGGACTCCAGGAAGGGCCTGGGGCCAACCTGAGTCACCCCCATTCTGGGAAGGTCCCTCCTAGAAACCAGTACTTCCTGGGCTGTGAGTGCCGGGTGGCTTTCTGTGATGTGGATGGAGTCTGTTTTAATTCTGTCGGGTCCTCCCCCAGGAGGGCTTCACCCCAGAGGCCACAGCTGCCGGCTTCTCTTTCAGGGAGGTCAGCGATTCCAGCCCTCGGTCGGCACCTCTTGAGTATGGTGCCAGGAACATTTCAAGGGCAGCATTTTGCTTGGCAGGTGAGCCTGCTGGCAGGGCCCACTTCAAGGTTTGCAAGAGCAGGAGAACGGCATCTGGCATCTATCTGTGGTTGTCGGTTTGCACATGTGGAGGGGCGAGGTAAAAAAGAACCGCCTTACACAGCATGTTCTTACCCAGACTGGGCTGTGTCTCCATGAGAAAAAATGCCAGGGAGGAAAAACTGCCAGCAGGGCACCTGGGATGGTCTCAAGGGCTGGCCTGGGTCACTGCAGGGGCAGTTGAAGAACTGCCTCTCTGTCTGGTGGATACTCTGGCATCTTTGGAGAGTTTGACACAGCCGGGTATGCACAGTCTAGGGAAAGGCCTCCTCCTGGGTGTCTGATGGGCTGAGGACAACGCCCTGGAGACCTTCCAGTAACTTCCATGGTTCTATCAACCTGAAGCTTCATGGGGGCTTCCTGCCAAGTGTCTGATCCTATTGAATCCATCTCTATGCCTTGCCCACCCTGGAAAATCAAACACTTGTTCCTCTGTGTTCCCGCCGGACTGACTGATGACCCCATGATTGCTGAGTCCATGCTGTGTTCAGCCCAGTGCACCTGCCTCTTCCCTCAGGCCCCAGATCTCTCAAGGTCAGGCAGCACGGAGCAGCTGTCTTTTTCTGCTCTCCTTTGTCCTTAAGGGATAGGTCTAGCACTTCTTGTTGAGCTCAGTGTGGCAAGGCCCCAAAGGGTTCTGACTGTTCCCATGTCTGGCTCAACGGCCGTGCAGCTGAAGGTCATGTAGCCCAGATGAGCAGGCTCTGGGAACAGGTAAGGGGAGCTTCTGACACAGTCAGCTGCCAACGAAAACCTCCTTCTCCTCTGAGACTAGGGATGGGTGGTGCTGATGAGACAAAAGGGAGGGAAAGAGCAAAGTTCCCAGCATATAGACTTCGAGCCAGACATGGAGATAGTAGTGCCTTCAACCCATGAGAAATTCATGTCTAACAAAAAAAAAAAAAAAAAATTCTTGCACTAATAGGATTTCAGGATCCACTAACCTCTAGATTCCATTCACGACCTAGTTTCCCTGCCAGACCTCGTGGCCAGCTCCCAGCCAGCAGGACAGGAAAGAGGAGTGAGAAGAAGACATACATAATAAGACACGGTGGAAATTTCCTGCCATCCCATTGGCCAGAATCTGGTCATGTGATCACAGAGAGCAATACCGGAAGTCGGGTTACAATAGTTTCTCTTAACTATCATGCCCTCTTTGGTTTAAATCAGGTCATTAAGAAGGAAAGAGGGGCTGCATATTCAGAACAAGCAATAGTTCTTACATAATATCATTTCTGAGGCCCAGTCTTCCTTGGTTTACCGTGAGGAGGGAGGTCAGATTCTGGTCATTTGAGACAGATCCCTGGAAACTGACTCTTCTCTTTTTTTTTTTTTTCTAGCTGTCTGCTTCACAGAATGGCTTTTTCAGGGATTGGCTGCCCTGGCAAGTGGTCCCTGCCAGCCTTCCAGCCTCTCCCTTCCCCAGGAATGGAAATGGCGCCTGGCACTCCCAACCTGCCCTCCGTCTTCACCATGCTCAATAAATATTTTTAGAAGATAATGACTCAAGGTATGGCATCTTGGATCCCACATCACACTCTGATATGGTGCCAGGATTTTTTTCCCCTCTCCTTAGCATTGGAAATAGATTTTTAAGCAGTATTATATAGCGGTTCCTCTTCAAAATCCTTCTTTCCTTTTCTTTAGTAATGTCTTTATAAATCACTGTTATAAAAATAAGGCAAGCAGAAGGAAAAATATGCAGTACCCAGAAACTGAAAATTCAAGTATTTGCTTTTTATGGGACACTTGAGGCTCTTAAAAAAGAGAACTGCTAGAAAACTTAAATACAAAAAAATCACTGTATGATAACATAAAAGCCCAACAGAACTGAATAGTTTATGAAAATAATTTGAATATTTACACTTCAATTTATAGTCTGAAAATCACCCCTAAACCACGTTCTTATTCTTAAATGGTTTTTTGAGAGAGTGTTAAATACATTTTGATTATTTTGACACAATGTCGACTTGGATATTCTGTGCAATGATTTGAAGCCAAAAAGGAAATTCCTAAAAATCTAAAGTACATCCATCAGACCGTACATGAGCTATGCAGAGATGTACATTAATATGGATGCATCCGTATGAAGTTTAATAAACACTTCAACGTAAAGGAGTAGTTTAGATGGTTGTTATTGTTAGAAAAAAATAATGGTAAATTTAAGTCAGACAAAGCCTAGGGTGGATACACACTGTAATTCTCCTGACAGAGAAGCTGGGGTTCGAGTTCATTGCTTTTTATTTTCTAAGACTGAGGCTTCTACGTTTACTTAAACTGTGTTTTACACACAACATTATGGAAACACAGCAATGCAGATCCATAAAAGCATTGATGAAAGAGCGCGACATATACCAAGTGCTTTCATTTCGTCTTTCCTATCATTTTTCTTTTCCAGTAAGTCAAAGGAACCTCTTCTCAGAATTTCTTTCATGTCACCTATTTAGGAAGTATATTGACAATTACCTTAACAGGCCACTAAAGCTTTAAATATCTGTTCAAAAAAAAAAAAAAAATCAGTATTCACTTTAAAAGGAAAAAAAAAATATTCACAAACAAAAAAAGTGTTAGGAAAAGCACAGGTCCAAACTCTTTATTCATGGACTTAATGAAATCCAAACCTGGAGAATACATTATGTAAAGATCACAGAGAAAGGGCTTTTGAAATCCAGGGTACTGCAATAGCTGAGACTGTCATTTTGTTGTTGTTGTTGCTGCATTCTAGCAAGATCTCCTCTATGTCTATCTGTCTGTCTGTCTGTCTGTCTGTCTGTCTGTCTTTCTGTCTCTTCCTCCTTTCCTCTCCCTCTTTCCCTCCCTCTCTCTTACACACACACACACACACACACTCACAGTTTTTTAAAGAATCTATAAACTTAAGCATAAGAGATGGTTAAGAATATGTAAGTGTCTGGGCAAAAGAATAATTTACTCAGCTTCAGAGTTAGAAACAAAAATAAACATACTAAGAGAAATCTCTACTTAATCTGCTTTCCAAAGAAAGACTTATTCAAGGAAAAACAGGAAAATTTTCTCACTCTGGGACACTGAAACAAAACTAAAAATCCAAGACCAAATACATAGCCTGGGCACCAGGAAACTCAATAAATAAGCACTTGAATGAGTTCTATAATTATACATTAGTTATCTCTCTTCTCTCTAAATTAGATTTAAAAGAAAAGACAACTGCAAATAGTTGTTCAACTAAGATAAGTTGTAGAGCTAGCATTATCTATATAACTTCTGAGATCAAATATTTAACTTTCTTTTTTTGTTTTAATATTTTTTTTTGTATTTTTATTTTTATTCTTTTGACACAGGGTCTTGTCATGCAGTTTGGACTCACAGTGATCCTCCTGTCTAAGCCTCCCCACACCCAATTTTGGTGGCTAGCATGGCAAGCCTAGGGTTCAGGAGCCAGTGTGGCACGGGGTACTGGGGATTGAACTCGGGTCCTTGTGCTTGCCAGGCAGGTGCTCAGAAAGCTGAGCTGTCTCCCCAGCCCTAAATATTTAACTCTCAATTGTCAAATATCTACCGAGTAACTACCTGAAGTCAGGTTCCGGGCTTCCAACTGAAGTAATGAGAGGAAAACATACAACTTCTAGATTAGGAAATGTACGGACATGTGGACACGCACATACGATCTGAAAGTAACATACGATCTGAAAGTAACAGCCTTCCCTGATGGTCTGGTGTATGCTGAACGTACTGCTGAGCCCTCTGTGTATTATCAAGATAATTGTTAAAATAACCAGCTAGTGGTGTTTTTGGATTCTCATCCCTGTTTCACACGTGAAGAAACTAAAGCACATGGAAATTACACAGCTTGTCCAAGGTCACCCTGATATATGTGGACTGAGAGCTGGACATTAGGATCCTGCTCTCTCCACAAAGCTCAAACTCAGGGATTTCTAGGTGCCCGTAACAGTGGTCCAAATCCTTCTCTTGTGTCTTACAGGGGAAAACCCAAGTGTGGAGACAGGGCGCTGGAATTTCCTCGTGCTCACCCTGTCAGCACTGGCACTCAGCTGTCCTGATGGCCAGGCTTGAGCTCTTCCCAGAGATCCAGGCTGTCTCCACTGAGTCTTCCAGAAACACTAACTTGCCTCAACAGCTCAGATCTTGTTGGATGAATCTACAAAGCGGAGATGTCTGCCTCCTGCACCTGAGCAGGCGCACGTTCCTGGATTTCTGCAGCCTCGTGCGTTGCTGCCACTCCAGGACATGTGGTCCTGAACCTCATCTGCACATTCATGTCTTCAACCAGGAGAGAGGGTGGAGAGCTACCCTGGGCATGTGTTATTTCCTTGAGATGTTATAGTGTCTCTACATGCCTAGGAAGAACAGCGGAGCTCCCTTGCTTGTCCTGTCCCTCACCCTACACGGGTCATAGATTATAATCTGCAGTTATCTCCCCCTCGCCTTCTTTCCTGCCCCCTGCCCTCTTGGTCCATGCTTTTCCTGTACCACATATATATGCTCATTCACAAGATGGGCGAGAGGGTGTCCACGAGAGAAAGCAATGAATCAGTGAAGGAGCATATCCTGTTGGGCTGAGGCCAGTGCATGAAGCAGGCGACCTTCCTTCGAGGGCTGCTTCATCGATGGTGAGGGGGGACAAGCAGAACCCATGCCTTCAAAAGAAGTGGAATCGCACTGGCATTTGGAGGACAGAGCCTTCCCTTCTAGAATTGTGGCAAAGGCTAGGTGTGAAAGCCTTATGCTCATTGAGAAAAGGCATTCTTCATACTTTGATGGAAGAGGATTAGATTCCTCCCTATAATACTGCCCTTTCTGGTTTGTAGTTATGACTCCCAAATGGAAGTAAACTTTGTAGATAACAACACCTACTTGTGAGATCTGGACCCGAGGCACCCAGGGTGGGACATTTTGAGGGTGTGAGGGCATGTCATGACAGCAAGGATGGAATTACGGCCCCAGACTTTGTTAACATATTTTCCCATAGTTATCCCACCAAACAATTACTAGGCAGCTTGGATCTCACTCTGATGCCATCTTAGAATGTTCTGAGCAGCTGAGAGGCCGTTTTTCTAGGCCTGTGTGCTGGCACCTGTGGTAGCAATGATCATGACCTTGAACAACCTTGATCATGTGGCTTAGCCAATGAGCATGTCTGATGTCAGACACTGCCTTCCCCATAATAAAAAACGAACAGAGGGAGCCCACTGTACACCACAGTCTAATGAGAGCTCGAACTGCATTCAGACCTATGTCCACACTATAATTGCCATTTTGTATGAAAGTAGATTAAAGAACCTGCAAGGAGGTGCAGAGGCCAGGGATTTAATCCCTGGGCCTGCCGAGCTGGCTCTACCCCTGGGGCGTGCTGAGATGGCAATTGAGACTGGACATGGTAGCATGCACTGGTAGCCCCAGCTCTTGGGAGGTTGTAAACAGGTAGATCACTGCGAGACTGATCTAGTAGTGACACCCCTGAACACCCTGTAAACCCTTCCCTAAAAAAAGGAGGGGTAGCTGGGGAGATAGCTCAGTAGAATAAGCACTTGCCTGGCAAGTGCAAGGGCCTGAGTTCAATCCCTGGTTGGGGGGAGGGGGAGTAGAGGCAATTACTTAAAAGGGCATGCAAACTGAGGGTGGCACACAGCAAACTGCACAAACTGACCTGACTGTAAGTTTACGGAAGCCACACATGTTGTTCACACTCATGGAAACTAACAAGCGAATCTGAAGCAAAAAAATTGCGGGAGAAATTAGTACTTCCTAAAAACTCAGAAGGATTATGCCAAATGTGATATCAGCATTCACTTTTTTCCTTTTAACAACCATTGAGTGACTTGACAGATAAAGACAGATCTGGTAATTTACTATTTACACGAGGACAACCAGTTAGTGTGTATGAGAGACAACCATACAGTGAGACAGTTTTGACTCTAAAGGGTGGACATTCTCCATTATGCCATTTATTCTGATTTTTTCAATGACTATATCTTCAGAGACAAGTTCCATTTTTGACAATGACACAGTGACAGCACACTCCATGTTTTATACATACTTTTCAAAGCAATCCCTCATAAAAGCACGATCAAGCAAAAAGGTTGCTAATCTTTACGTGTTGTAAAATTTGTCTAACCACATAAGAAAGCTCTTTTCTAAGATGTCTGTGAATTCGGAGCTTCAGGGCCGTGCTTCAAAGACCTGTTGGCATTTCTCCCCAGCTGTACGGCCTACTCTTCATGAGCAGAGGCCACGTCTATGGATTAATAATTCCGAGCCATCAGCCCAGGCCATCATTTGTGAAGCTTCAGAATCCTCCCTCTGACATTTCTAGAGCAGATGAAAACTAATTATTCTGGGAAAGTCAAGTTCACATGATTTTCTCCAATAGGAGAACAATATACTATGTGATTCAGAGAAGAGTAAAATATCCTTTCCCTTGCTACCAAGATTTTTTTTTCGAGAAGTTGCTAACATATCATGCATTAGAAGTTTATCTGTAGAATGGAAAGGATGCAAGAAGAATTTCCAAGGTTGTTTTCTTATTTCTCCCCCACCAAGAACAAAAATAATAACTAAAATATAAAGTAGATATTAGGAAAGCTAAGTTCAAAAAATAGCAGAGTAGATCAATGACTCACACAAAGAAAATGGCTTTGCTAGTTTTGGAATGTTCTGGATTAGACATGATGTTGATGATGATGATGATGATGATGATGATGATGATGATGATGCTACCTTTGCCAGGTGAAGTCAGGATGGACAGGCCAGAAGGAAAAGGACAAGGAAAGGAATCATGGATGTAGAATATTTTTCTCTACAGAGTTTATATTTCTTGTGAAACCAAACCTTAGCTGTAAGTTCTTGCTGTTGATGAATAATCATACTAACGGTAGCCTATATAGCTTAAGGATGATGCCCTGGGACCCTCAAATTTCACCTCTACCAGTTTGCTCATTGACTGCATGAGGCTCAAGTGTATGAGCCTCAGTTTCCTACTGTGCAGACGAGGTTCTGGTGTCTGATCATGTAGATGCTTTCCCAAACCAAAAGTACTTGACCTAAAAAAAATGTGGGCTCTCTGCCCAGTGAATGGCTTCATTTGCTTGGGCCCTGGGTCATAGTGGACAGTCTTAATGCTACTTGGGGTGGGAACTGGCCACACTCCAGAGTCTTGTGGTGAGAATAAGCCATTCTAGGAGCACCAACAATGTGACCCAGGATAGGGACATGGTGTCAAGTGGGCTGGATGGAGAGACCAAGTCTGTGAGAACCAATGACTCACTGGGCCATGCCTATAGGATGGAGCTCCACTAAAATCTCTGAATGCTGTGACTCAGGAAGCTTTCCTGGGTGGGAGGACTCTGGGAACATTGTGACACATAGGTTCTGGGAGCACGATCTCTCTGACATCAGAGGAAAGGAAGCACAAGAGATCTGTCTGGTGCTTTGCCTAGTTTCTACCTTTTGTCCTTTTTTCTTTAGCTCATTGTAGCCGGAATCCATTCCTTGCACCACATGAAGACCAGGGATACATTAGTTTTCAGTGATCTTTTGATAGATAGTCTTTCTACTAAGTTTTCATAGGAGGGTGGTTTGGGGAACTGTTCCTAAAAACTTGCTGTTGGTACCAGAAGTGAGGACAGTGAGGGCCTTGTGACTGGCCCCTCATTCTTCACAGTACCCTACAAAACATCTGCACGTGTACTCTGCTTACTAAAATAACCACTCTTTCCAGAGAGCTGGCAAGAAGTCAGTGGCTGTCTCAACGCCGACAACCTGTAAGATGTAAGAGGTCCACCAGACCTCTCTAAGTTCCCGTTTCCCCAACAGTAAAATGAGGATTTGAGTAAGTTGTTCAGTCTAAATGACAAAGTTATTATGAGACTCGATTAAGATAATGACTGTGAAAGCTCTTTGAAAATCGTCATTTCTTTTTCAATTATAAGACATTGAGGGCCACCGTTACTACTACCTTGGCGTTTCAATGCTTTCGAATGATATTTACTCTCCCAGTTTTATTGTGTATCTCATGACCAGGAACCTCATCTGCTCTCCATCAGCAGGTGCTGGAATTATGTCAGCTAGAACTTTCATTAGCAAATGGTTTAAGTCAGTGAAAAGTAATGGCAAAACAAATGCGGCATTTTGACGTGGCTGTATCTACTCCAGCACAGCGCGGTTTCCAGGCTAATGTCTTTTCAAACAGCTCTGTTTTGCCTGCAGACTTGAATACCCTCATTATAGTGTTTGAAAAAAAAGTTCCCTTATGTTTTTTTAAAGAGCGCCATTCTTCAAAAAGATGTCAAGAAGCTCTTTCTTCCCCCTTGCTACAAGGTGTAATGTGGAGATAAGCACAAAATCTGGTTGGAAATGTGACCTATATTGGACGGGTAGAGCTTACTATCAAGCAAACAGCCGGTTTGGGAACAGGTTTTGTCCTACCTCACCGCTGATGTTTGTAGAAAAGCACCTTCATATTATTCATGGGCAGTGGGAGAAACTTGAGAGTCAATTACGGTGTTAAAAAATTGGAATCATTTGCTCATCGAGTTCATCGGAGTTTTGAACAAGTCCCTGGCCTTGCTGGCGACAGCCAAAGCCAGGTCTTTTGGAAAACATTTTATTTTCAAGCTCAGCGTAATAAGAAGAGAAAAGTCATGTTTTGCAGATGAAATGGTGCTGATAATGAAAAGTAGGTCATACTTTCTCTCTGTGTCTCCATCTCTATTTTCCCTGAAAGACAAAGGGAGAGTCTTGAAGGCATGAATCAGGCAGGGCTGCAGCCTGACCAGGGTGTTCTTTGCACTCTAAGTAAAATTAGGAGCATTTCTGCTTGGGGTTGACATTTAACAAGGGTGCTGAACTTGGAAACAAAAACTGCTTTCTGGGAGTTTATCTGAGAGAGAAGGAGGGCTAAGGTGAGGGTACAGATGGCAGATCCTCCAGCATCTGAGGTCAATTAAAAAAAAATGCACCAGTTCAAAAGTTGTTGGTGTCTGCGACCTCTGAGGCTGGGGCAGCAGGGCAGGAAAGAGGCCTGAGGAAGAAGGTGCTGCAGCAGCACCCGGGGAGAAGATGGGACTGTGCATGACGGATCCCTGCTCCGCACTGTGGCGGGTCAGGCATGCCTCACCGTGAGGAACTGGGGCACTCCCTATGTCCAGGGAAATGAGGCTACAGAGATGGGGATCACTTTGGGAAGAGTCACGAAGAACTGGCCTTGTCTCTTTTCTCAAGTGCTGGAGAGAGACTGTGCCATCCACGTGGATTCTGGAATGGAGAAGAGCAAGGGCGGATGCAGCTCTTGATGGGTCTGTACTGTGCACAAGAATCTGCCTTTGTTGCAAGCCATGGAATATGTGGGTTGTTCCTTACAGCAGCATACCTCAGACTCGTAGTGATCCTCCTGTTTTCAGTCTCCCCAGCACTGGGATTGCAGGTGTGCGCTACCATGCCCGGACTTGGTCACAGGCTCAGGGTACTCAGGGGTGGGGCTAGCATGGCATGGGGTACTGGGAATTGAATCCCAGGTCCCTGTGCTTGCCTAAGCAGGCACTTAGTCCACTGTCTCGCCTGCCCTTACTGCAGCATACCTAACCTAGCCTGACTCACATGGCATGAGTGCCCTTTAGCTTTTTCTTTCCAAACATGTGAGAAGGATGTAACTAGGAAATGCACCAGTTTAGTAGTCTGTACTTTTACATCACTGGGGTGTGCTCCAAAGTGGGCATCAACTGTGCAGCTTGGACTCCAGACTCACTGGAGCACACTGGCACTACTAGGATCCCCACATGACAAAATAAAGCCAATACGATGCTAGGGGTGGTTAGAACTGAGTAAGGTCTTTAAAGAGATGATTTCTCATGGTTGCCTTGCCTAGACCTTGTAACAAGACAGAGCAGGTGAAGATTCTAGAGCCCACTGCTTGGAAGAACATTCTAGACCCTACCATGCTCCCTGCTGGATTCCGGCGGGGCTGCCTAGCTAGCTTCTCCGGCCTTTGTCGCATCTGGAGAAATGGCTCATGAGGGGACCTCTTGGAGCTGTGGGTAGAATTAGTGAAACTACTGCACGGAAGGGAAAAGCAGACAGCCCGGCCACGCCTTCACTGCTCAGACAGCGGTGACCACTGTCCTATTGCTCCAGCTGTGTTGATAGTCACTGTGTGCACTTCAGCTGCTCTCCCTCTGGTCCAGTATGGGATCTCAGGTGAGTCACTCACTTGCATTGGAGAGGACAACCAGGAACAGGGCCCGGGCTGCTATGGGGACAGCCAGTGTCACCACCAGAATGCTTCCCTTAGGTTCACATCCCTTTTCTTTTCCTGGGTCCAATCAGAAAGCTGAACTCTTCTTACCACAGAGAGCAGCATTAATTACTCATCTGCATTGTGGGAACAGGCAACTGAAGACGTAGGACGCTCTGTGGTCAGGTGATCTAGCACAAGGCAAAGGAAAGCAGGGAGCTGATCTGAGCTCCATGACATAGAGCTTAGACAAGCAATTGGACTCTTCTGAGCATTAATCTGTTTCCTAGTCTGTAAAATGGGGATAGTGAGAGAAACATCGTGTGGGAACTGAGGATAGAATTACAGAGTATATGTAATGTTATAAGGGTGGCAAGAATTCCATAGTATCAAGATCAGCCGTTAGGATTATTAATAAGACAAATACCAATCACATGCATACTGCCGCAAACAAATATACAGAATGGCAGCAAACAGTTTCCAGTTTGTCTTCAAATGAAAGAATGTACATCGTTAACAGCCAGGGACCTCTGCTCATATCTACAAAGGAAAGGAAGGGCATGGGTCCCAAAAGTGGGTGGACCAGAATTCTTCCCGCCCTGTGAGACAAGGAAGAGGATGGGATAGGGGCACGACGTCTCAAGCCATCCTGGAGAGAGGTTTCATAGCCATCGATCGGTTAGGACTCACGAAACAAGGGGAGGGTGTATGAGGGCCCACCTTGGTTGTCAGTGTACTGTCATCTAGATGCAGGCCTGGTTAACTGGGAGACTACAATTTTCATTCCATAATGCAGATTTTTCTCTTTTTTCTTTTCTTTCTTTCTTTTTTTTTTTTTTTAATATGTATTTAGTACAGGGTCTACAAAGTCTCACTACCCAGATCAGACTCGTAGTGATTCTTACTGTTTTTTAGCTTCTCAAGTGCTAGGAATACAGGAGTGTACCCCCACACCCAGTTTCACTTACCTTCTCAGTGCACCCCAGGGGCAGAGCTGGCACGGCAGGCTGAATTTTTTCTTTTTTTTTTTTTTTTAAACAAAACTGTTTCCTACATGTCCTAAGGTGGCCAGCGCTGGGTTGTAGCTCTGAACAACAGACCTTGTGCACGAATGTGTGCATCAGGCTTACATCAGACGTGGTGAGTGGCACAGCCCCAGTGCGCTGGCTTCTGACACCAGGACAGCAAAATGTGTCTCTGTGGTGGTTATTGGTGGGCTGACTGTTATGTTGACTCCGTGAAGTTCTGAGCTACAGCAAACAAACAAACAAACAAATTTAGCCCGGTGTTGGGCCAGGTGGGTGTTGATATGGCTGAATGAGGTACTGCACCCATCTGGGCATGAGCAAAGGATACTTACTGAGTCTGAGACAGAAGAAAGCTGTCCTCCTTTCTCGTGTTATTGATATTCTGAATTGACCTGCAAGATTTGTGGCTTCCCTGCCTCCTAGTTCATGAGCCTTGGGATGTCTGCAGGGCAACTCCATGCGGAAGCCTTGGACCAAGTCTTGCCAAACTTCCAAACCTCCCTAGGCACTGAGATTTCATCAGGGTGGATGCGATCCAATCTATGTCAGAGCACAGCCTAGGAAGAAGGGACACAGGCTCTGTGGCCACTGCAATGAACCTAGTAGATGTGGTGCAGAGAAACCACAGAGAATGGTGAAATCAAGCGGTAAAAAGAGGAAAACTACTGGATCCTGATTGTTTTGTTCCCAGAGCAAGCTTTACCTGATGCCCCTTGGCACACACATATTTCCCAGTTGGTTAAGCCTACTGGATGACGCTTTCTTCCTCCTAAAATCAAAAATATCGAACATCATCCACTCCATAACAGCAGAGAAAACACTGTCCTGACTTTGGTTGTTAAAATTGGATAAACTCTCCTGTAATTTATCAGCTAAGGGTCATGACTACAGTTCTCACCTAAGAGAGGGTATTTTTCAAATCTGAAAACCTGGTGAATGGATTTGCCTTCTCATTAACAGAAAGGGTTACAGACATCTAGCCCTGCAAGTTGGAAACAATCCACATTCATGCTTGTTGTCTTGGCATAATTATTATTTGTGTCTCTTTTCACTCTCAAAAGTATCCAAAATGGATGGGACAATAAATTATAAGGTCACTCTCCTGATAGTTCTCCTTTACAAAGTTGTTTTGTTTTTTCCTTAAAAGCAAAATTGCCCTTACATTCTTCGCAGTGATAACTGTGGCTAATTATACTCCCCATATAATCTCCTTTTGCCAGTCTTCCCATGTTTGACTTTGAGGGCATTAATCATTACGCTCAGCTGTCCAACCAGGTTCTTGAACTCGGGGTATTATTGTTCTATCTAAAGGAAACCCCTCTGGAGCAAGGCCTCCATCCATCATACCTCCTGCAGTAGAAAGAACTGATTAAAACTTCCTGGCCTGCAAACTTGTTTGTTGATGTGTCTCTTCCCCTCGTGTGTGCTGCATTTAGGATCCGGCAAAAGGCATTGTTTTCTGGAGATGGGACAGTTATCTGTAGGGAGAACGCGGCGCTGGGAATCTGGCCTCCTCTGTAAACACAACGATAACATCGTGTCTGCACACTCGGGAAGACAATAGCTCCAAATTCCCTTTTCCTAATTAGAGTTTGAAACAATAGGTGGGAAGTAGGAGGCCCCACCGTCATTATCTATTGGCCTTCATTTCTGGGCATTGACTGAGCCGAGAGTGTTTTGTGTGTGTGGAGGAAAAGCAAATTAGAATTCAGGCTCCTTCCATTTTTCTTCCTTGAATGTTCATCTTGTTCTAAAGCTCTGGTAACAGAGATTAAAAATCGTACAGAGAAGATTTGAGAGCTTCAAACAGTCATAAATGGTACCGAGTCCCCTTTTAAAATTATTCCAATAACCAGAGGCATGATCAAGATGGAGGATGAGAGAAGAGCTGGGGAAGATGTATGTCAAGGATGTCTTGGATCAGGAGGAGACACAGAGTGGCATTTTCCTCCAATGGAAACACTCTGTTTGCCTTCTGAACCAATGTATGATAATACCATCTGTTTTTTTGTTAATGAAAACCCACCATATCACGGAACAAAGTTTCATCTCTTAAAATCTGAGATGCCCAGGATCCTACTCCTACTAACACTGGGTACACAGATCTATAGAGCAAGGTTTGCCCACAAACTGCCAAGCAAGCTCATTGGCAAGCGTCCTCGGGGGCAGTCCACACTGGCAGTCAAGCCATATTAGGTCAATTTACATTTATGATTGCCCTGAAGAGTGGCAATTAAGTGATTTAAAGTGGAAAAATTTCCCTGTCGAGTTGTAGATACATACTATTTAACTCGTAGGGAATTCTACCAGGCAAGATGGCCACTAGATGACCAGATTCCCTGCTGGGTGACTGCTATGGTCCTGGAAGGGGAGCTTCTCCATCTGTACCACGTAAGGGACGTCTGATCTGTTTGGCTAAGGGTGACAGAGGGAGGAGGGAGGAGTCTGATGAGAACTGCAAAGAGAGTTTGTGTTTCCTGTGTAAGTCTGAGCTGCCTTCAATTTGTGCTGGCACCGCTGAGGGATCATGCAGCCCCCTGATAGTCCTTCTCTAAACTTCTAGACCAGGCTAAAGTGCTCTTCGAACTGTAATCTTGTTCCCCTAATACATACCTCCGCAGTTACCTGAGTCTGGGTCTCCCCAAAACCAGCAGAGCTGAAATTGCTGGAGGCCAGGACCCCTGGTTTCCCTCTTATGCTCAGGGCTGGCCTAGCTCCTGCCTGTGTTCTGTGGTTGATGCATTTCAATTAAACAACAGATCTCATTCAGCTACTTATACAACACAAACAACAACAACAATATTATTACACAAAGAAAAAAATTACATGAAACTGGAACTTCATCTCACGAATACAGCCACAATCTGCACCTCCTCTCCTCATGTATTCATTCATCAGCAAATATTTACAAGTTCTTGCAAAGCGCTAGACACTGTTCTCATTGCATAAGACCCAAATGTGGGCAAGACGGATGAGGTCCCTGCTCTCCTGTAGCTTTCAGCCAATGGGAAGGCAAAAGCAATAAATGAGCAACAAATAAGTGGATAGGCAGATAGCTAATGCCAGATAATGATAAGAACTAGGAAGAGAAATAAATGTAAGTAGTTACTTTGGACAGGAGAGCTGGTGTGGACTCCTGTGAGGGGATAGTGTCCCTGTGCCAGTAAGGGCTCACAGTGGACTTATGCCATCTCAGACACAATCATCAAGCCTTAGTCTCTCATGGTCCTTAAAGTGACCAGCAGTATGAGCGAAGTTTTCTTATCCAAAAATAGCAGTATGAGCACAGGTGTTAGCTAGAGCAACCCAGACTACTGAGGTGTGGTTAAGGAATTCTTGCATAAAGATCCAACCTAGTGTCTGTTATCCAGGTTGGCTTTGTTTTGTGCAGTGACTCTGAAGCCCTAGATCTATTAATCTTGTGGCTCTAGATTTTCAATGTTTAGTGTCCAGACTTATCACCTATGCCTGCGTCACTCTTGTGGTATAGGAATGAAGCAGGTTTTCATGGGTAAACCTTACGAGGAGCCAGCATCATCCTACCAAGATTCCATTGGCCAGGACTTGGTCACATGCCAAGAGAATGTCTATTGCAAAAGAGGCTGGGAAATGTAGTCCAACATTATACTAGAAAGGCAAAAAACAGCCTTGGTTAGGTTATGTCTCAGGGCCTCTGTCAACATGATCCAATAAGCAAACCTATGAGGAGGATAATCCTAACCCTTCTTCTAAGTTCAGAGTCTCTGATCTTATCCTGCCTCAGCTACAGCAGCTGAATGATCAAAATCAAGTATTTTTCTGGCAAGATATAATGCAGGATATTGGATACAGGACGTGGGAAGCAAAAGCTACAGCTGAAATCCAATGGGTTAATCCACTAAGGAAAAAATATTCTGACCTGTTGTGCTTGCCAGCGGCCCCAGAGATGGAAGGCTAATTGTCCTTCTGGGATGCTGAGTTCTTTGTGGAGCCCTCAGAATGGACCATTCGACCTTTTGAGGTTTCTCATTGCTCTGATCTCTTGCTAATGGATAGTGTTTTCCAAGCTGATGGTGGTTTAAAGATACGGCATCTAACCAATGATAATATGTCTGACCTCTTGAGGGAGAATCTTGTTCATCTTATTCTCTCAGCCTCCCTTATTGGCTAATTACATAACTTGAGTAGAAGTTGGTTTTAGAGAATCAATTTTACCATTGCCTAATCACAAGTAAAGACCATAAAGTTTTATGAGAGCTGAAGGGACTGCCTTTTACAAAGGGGAACTTAAATGAAAATTAAAGGGGACATAAAATGATAAGAAATGAAATTCCACAAGGTATTTTCCTTGGACTGCCAGGCTAAATTACAGTGCTAGGGATATAATCCTGCTGCTTATGTCTTCGATAGAGTACCAAGGGAAGGGTAGGGCCTAGCATTTCATGATCTCTAGCAATGCAATTGATGGAGTCCCAAGTGAGTAGCTTTCAGAACAATGCAGAAGAAAACTCCTCAGTCCATAAGCTCTTGACCATGTGACCTTGGGCAAGTTCTCTGAGCTCAGAGTTGTCATCTACAGAGTGGAAATAATGGTCTCCACCTTGCAGGGGTTTTGTAGGAATGCAATAAAATAGCATACATAAAGTGGTAAGTGATAAGTGCATGGCACACAGCACTATTCACGTATGTTAGTTTTGTCTTTTTTGAAATAAAAGCTTCAAACAATTGGAAGATCCATCCAGTTTCCACAACTAAGATTTTACTGAATCCAAGTGCCCAGGGTTGTGGGCTGATGATTTGCATTGATGAGAAGGAAAATCCATGACTTTTACACACACCAATCTTGAAAATGACTGGTGCTATCCTGTTTTTTTATTCCATCACAAAAAGGGAGAGGTTTTTCAGTCTTATTGCATCACCTCACCTGAAGAGTTGGTGCCTACTTCTCTCTGTGTCTCCTCCAACTTCTCTGTCTTCTCCACTATAATTTCGGGCACCCTTGTTTCTCCACAGGAGGTAGGCAAAATCAACACGGGCCACCAAGAAAAAGGAAAGATTTCTCCATGCATAATAAAATAGCATGGGGATAAATTTTACAGAATATATGATTTGTTATAAAGACCAACCATGCACTGAAATGGGAATGAGTTCCCATAGGCAAGTAAGGCCACTGTCATAAGAAAAAAAAAAATGCTTTTTTGGAATAGAAATCCACCAAAGTTGCTGTGGAGGACCTGAAAGATACTCAGCAGTCTAAGCACCTGCCTGGCAAGCGCAAGGACCTGGGTTCAATCTCTGGTACCACATGCTGGGCCGGCCCCACCACAAACTCTCCCAGCCAGCCACCAAAACTAGGTGTGGGGGCTTACGCCTGTAATCCCAGAATTGAGGAGGCTGAAATAGGAGGATCACTAGAG
Source organism: Capromys pilorides (assembly GCA_004027915.1). Classification (NCBI taxonomy): domain Eukaryota; kingdom Metazoa; phylum Chordata; class Mammalia; order Rodentia; family Capromyidae; genus Capromys; species Capromys pilorides. The sequence continues at coordinate 43,472 of PVKN010001400.1, forward strand.
TTTGAGTTGTATAGCAAGACTCTGTACCAAATAAATAATTTTTTTTAAAAAAAGAATGTTGCTCTGGAAATCAAAGATCCTGATATGCTTTACTGACATGAAATGTCATGTCATGTTGTAGTGAAGACAGACCTAGTCCTGTGGCAGGGAAGAAAAATCCTCACAGTGACATAACAGTTGTTTCTTAGGCAACTAAACCAAATGCAAACTTTGATTTAATATAACATGGAGGGGGGATTATAACCCTGCTGTACCTGGGAAGGAAGCTAGAACGCCAGAAATATCAATACAGTGAGCGTGACATCTTATTGCTCCAAACAAATGCCTCGGAAATATGAACACAAAGTTTGCTTTACCAAGTGACACATATCATTTCTGCAATGGTCACTGGCCTTAGAAGTGTGTGACATCATCCCTGTATGCCTGGCCCTTCTCATCTGGACTACGCAGCTGCGCACAGCAATCTCTGTGTTCCATCAAATGGGGATGCATAGGTTTGAAGCGTGGACTACAGATTCCTGATAAGAAGCATAGGGGTGGGTGGCAGAGGCTGGCAAATGTTACAGGACATCCCTTCAGGCATTGGCCCCTGGCAACTTCCATGTAAAAAGGACATCAGTTCTCCAAAGCCACTGTGCTGAATGGTATGTTTCATCCAAGGGCATTAGAGAGGCTGAGGGTTCAACCCGGCACGGGGCCGGCAGACACTGGCAGTGCGGCTTTTCAGGCAGTGAGATATGGCTCCTGTTTTGACACTCATGTAATAGCATGCTTGTTCCCTCTCCTTGTTTCTGTCGAGTTTATGGCCCATAAAGTTTAATAACAATCTTAACAGCTGAACAGAGAACACACGAGGCTCGAAGGCCACCCTTTCCAAAGGGACGGGGAGTTTTAATTCTTTCCCCCCTCAACAAGTGTCTGACTGTCGCTGTCAGCAATACAGCATAGTCATGTGACAGAAGGGGACATGAGAAGGTGCTTGCTGGCTCGCAGGTGAAGTTGGCACACACATGGCCTGTGCAGCCTGATCTGAAGCTTTGAGGAGGCCAAGGTGACAAAGCCTTGTCTTTCTGCCATCTGCCCACCACAAGCAGCCATAGGGTTAACATGCCAGAGGTTGATTGGTCCAAATAAGCAGACACGTGAAGTAAACTGCAAACTCTGCCCTAGGGCCAGAGGAGCTGTGCCGGCACCACTCTGCTCCCAGCCCATGCCTCTTCCCCATCTGCTCTCAAGCTCCGGTCCCATGGCCCTGGCAGCCCCGCATCCTCTTGGTGACTTGGGCACTGCTATCTCCTTTCTGACTTCGCTCCCTTGGACAGGCTTGGAGCCATCCTCAGCTGTCTAAACGGGATCTTTGCAAAAGCCCTCCGGCCACTTCTGAAGGGATACCCCTCCCTGTCCTACTTTGCTCCACTGTCTGCTAAAGGGACAGCTTCTTTGAGATTAAGATCCTTACTTTCACATGTGTGTGCTCGAGCACGCGTGCGAGCGTGCACACACACACACACACACACACACACACACACACAGCACCTGGATTCAGAGAACTTGAAGCAGAGTTCCTGGCGGCTGCAGCCACACTGGTTAGAGCAACTGAATAAAACACTGGTGAAACAAGGTCAGAACACCTGGGCACACCATTTAGAGGTAAAAGGAACTTCCACAGTTTCAAAAGATATGTCTAGTCTATTTTACTTCAGAGCCTGTGGATTCCAGCACCATGACAACTTGATTTTGCAGAAGACAAGGGGAGGGAAGAGGACCCAGAAGACAGCCCAGTGGCACGACAGGGCTGCTGAATTGGGAGAGGCTGAACCACTCCACCAGAGGACAGAATTCCTATTTAGGGAAGGGACAACGAAGGAGGAAATCCCTATCAGAGTTCATTTGCATATCAAAGGCCCCATCTAGCTGGGCTGGCTTGGCCCCATTACACAACTCTTTCAGGGTCAGGGGTCCTTCTGGTTAGATACAAAATAGCACTACAAAAAGCTCCGGAGAGCTAATGCAGCTCCCAGGGGGTTGGCTCCCTGGAAACCAGCTGTTCTTAACTGGTAGACTCTGAGCTGCAATCCTGGGTTTAGGTGAATTCAGACTACTGTAAATAACCCAAGGTTTCTAACCCAGAAGAGAGAAATGCTATAGCCTAGGACATTCATTCATTCATTCATTCATTCATGTATCCATCTTCTCTCTCATCAACTCATCCTCCATTGACTAAATCAAAATTCTTATCACAAAGCTGTTCTTTCAGTCTGGCTTTGGTCCTTAAGTTAATTAACACATGGGGAGGAAGTCTGGGATGGCCCTTGCTAACTGGATCCAGTTTTGACAACTGGGTGCAGCCAACATGTAAAACACAGGGCTCCTGGCTTCATCTTTCTAAGAAGTATTTTTAGGATATACTTTATATACAGGATTCTATTGTTGCAACCAGGAGGCTACCATCTTAAAGGAAGTTTGCGGTCCATCCTTTTATTTATAGAAAGCCTGCTTGGGGGAGGGGGTGTCGTCAACTGTGATTTGATTTTCATGTCTTTAGAGCACTATTTTCCTATCTGAGCTTCCTCAATGGGAAGCAAATATGATGCCCACCATGCAACTGAAATGAGTGGGCAAGAAAGTATCTCACCCATTACCAGAACTGGGCAGCAGCCTCATGCCTGGGGCAGTACCTTGGGGCCATTGTTAAGACCCCTCTTGTAGGATCAGCCCTGACACAGGTCACTGAGTGCCCTGTTACATCACATTTTTAAACTGACCCCCAGCGTACATCTTAAAGGTTTATACTCCCATTTGAAAGCATAAACTAAGAGAATAAAAACACATTTTATGTCATTATAATGACTCCCAGTATCAGGAATCCTATTGGGACCTAGTGGGTAGCTCAGAATAAACGCAAAGAAATCATAACAGGGGGGCTGGAGAGATAGCTCAGCCAAATAAATGCTTGCCTGGTAAGCACAAGGTCCTGAGTTCAATTCCTGGTATCACAAAAAAGAAAGAAAGAAAAAGAAAAAAAGAAACCATAACAGGGATAAGCAAGAAGGGATGCTATGCCAAAAAAGAAGAGAAGTAGGGGAGTGAGGGGGTGGTATTTTCTCCTGTCCATTAGGATTCAGCAGCCTGCGACCAAAGATCAACAGAAAAGCCATATACAAAGGCCTGGAGTTTTCAAAAGTAACTATGATGGAGCGTAGCAGGGACGGCCAGATGGCTGTCCTGATTTACGCCCAGTGTCCCCCATGTAATTACTTGCCCCTTTCCTCTCTGCAAGAGGCCCCAGTGTGGATGATAAATTATACGGACATTCTCATCACAGCAGAAACAACCGCAAGGCCAGCTGCCCCAGGAAGGGAGAGCTCACCTCTCCAGTGGGTGTGAGCCGCAGAGAAAGGACATCCACAAGATCACCTGGGCACGGACACCACAGGCAACCGTGGCTGGGCCTGCTGCTTTAGGAAAGCCTTAACCTTAGTTTGATGTCTGTGTGTGTGTGTGTGTGTGTGTGTGTGTGTGTGTGCGCGTGTGTGTGTGTGTGTGTGTGTGTGTGTGTGTGTGTGTGTGGTACCAAGGCTCAGACCCACTTCCTGGCACACAGTAGGCCTTCCAGGACTTTCTGTGATATGGACAGTTACTGGCTCCCATGAATCAAGGTACCAATGTCTTGATCCCTAGTATCACTGAACTAGAGTGGAAAAAACCACAGGGACTGGAGAAGGGGAAGGCCGCAGATCTGCTTCAGTTCGTGGGAGGAGAGGGAGAGCAGTGGATTTCAGCAGGCCTTTGACAGCTGGTCTCACTGAGAAGCAGGGCTGGGGGCTCAGCCCCTGCAAGGTCTCCCAGTGGTCTGCAGGTTCCAGCTCCTGTGAGCTGAGGAGGATGTTTGGAAGCTGGTGTAAGGTTTTTGGCCAAGAAGTAGTAGCTGTGGCCTGGGCCTCTGCAGTGGTCCCAGGGGAGGCCGAGATGCTGCAGTCTAACAAGCTGCCGGCCGTTCTGAAACTCCGCCACCTGAGCTCTTGGTCCACCTTTTAGCCTTCACCCTCCTCCCAGCTCCACTTGGAGTGGTGGGATACAAGGGGCTTGGGCTGTGAAGAAAGTCACCATCCCCTCATCCTTGAGGTAATTAATCAGTGGTGACTCTTTACTAGGGGAATAATGTCACCAAGAACAATTTCCCTCCCTGTAACATCAATTATGCCGCAGAGAAACAGCTCAGGAAGAAAACGCAAAAGGACTAGGGGGTTCTGCTGTGGAGTAACGAAGCCGGGTCGCTGACACCCTCAGGTCCGGAAGGTTGCTTCAGATGCCAGCAGGAGGATCAGCTGCAGGTGCTCCAGAAAGGCAGTGGTGCTCCTGCTCCTGAGGGTTATGTCCCATGTCACAGGCACCCCTGCAGACTCCGAAATCTGCAGCAAACAGCGCCAGGTCAGGAAAAGTGGGCCGCCACTCCTCTGCAGCCTCCCAGCAGTTAGCGGTGGGCACCGTCTTACCCACCTCCACGCAAGGCTAATGCTGCAGCCTAGAAAGTCCCAGCTACTCTACTAGACGGACCCATGGCATCCCTTCTGTGCCGCCAGCAGTGACAGAATTACGTTGTACGATGGTGTTTAAAATGCTGGGTGCTGGCTGAATATGAAGAAGCAAGGGGAAAGAGAGAAATAGAAAAAGAAACAGGAGAGAAAAAGAAAAGGAAAAGGAAGGTAGAAGAAGAGGAAAAGAATTCAACCTAAAATTCCACCCGCAGTATCTCTCTACAGATAGCCTCTAACATAATGGATATTCCAGAACTTGCTTCAGATAGTCTTGTCCCTGCAGCTCCAAACCCTCTCATCTTCCGCCTGCCCACAAACCTTTGCGTTCCTGTCAGTCTATTTCCTTCCCAGCCTATCTCCCCTTGGCTGCATCTCCCCCTGCTCCACTGTCCTGCAAGGCAGGGGCCATGAGCTCTGCGCTTAGCACCTTGAAGAAGGACAGTGGGCATTGATTAACTGCCTGCAGGAGGAAGAAGCCTGCAAGATGTGAGTAGGCTCCCTAGAAATGTTGGCTCAGAGAAGAGGGGGCTGCTCTATTCCATAGAAGGTGTTCTTCGAAACTGAAATACAACTGCTCACGAAACCTGTGTACTTTTCTAGAGATCAAGCATAGGACTTCTCGGGAAGAGAAAAATCAAAGAAAACACCCACTGATTCAATATGACAGCAGTCTCCTGCAATACAACCTGCTCTTTAAAAATATAAAATATTCTCATTAAAAGTATAACTTTATTTAACATCCCTCAAGTTAAAGAAGAGAGGTTATTTCATTAGTGTGATCGCCAAGAATATTATTGAGAGCAACACTAATAGAGTTGGCTTTATGGGCCCATTTATTTAAAATGAAAAAACATAGCATTTGCCAAACATCAGACCCGAGGAGTGACAGATTCATAATGCAACTAGTGATGAAAAATAAACTGGAGAGAAAGACTGTTCTGATCAGATGCTTTTATGTTTTGTGGACTGATTACACGTATTACTAAGGCCAGAAGTCACCTGATGACTGCGATCAATAGGAACGTCTACCTGGAAAACTCCTACAAGAATAAAGATCACTGTGATTTTAAATTTTATTTATTTATTCATTTGAGAGCTAGGAGTCTTAGTTTTCAAATCTACTTTCCAAAGAAAATGCCTCACTTTTAAAGTCAGAAGATACAAATACAAATTTGCCGTGTTGTGCTCAGTTTCTTCAAAAACAAAATAGTATTATCAATATGCATTCTTCAGTGCCTTTTACTTGGTTTAAGGTGCAGATTTGGGTGTGCTCAGCTCATGGAGAACCCGAGCTGGAAACTTTCCACTCCAGTGTCTGAGCTGACAGAGAACAGGAGGAGAAAGACTTTAATCTCATCATAAACAAATGTTCCTATCTATTGAGAGGTTCAGACCCTACACTGGCAAAATGGTGAAAGGTTGCTTACTGACTTCTTTTTTACTTAAGACAAAACAAAACTAAACCTAGTAGAAGCATAAAATGGGGAAGAGAAGCAAAGCTCTCGGCAGAAAAATTAAATAAAAAAAAAAAAACAACAACTGGGGTGGAGGGAGTATGTATTACACATATTTCTGTTTTGGTAACCCAGGGAGGGAATATAAGCTTAAAGTCCTGAATTTAACAAACCTAATTATCAAGACTTAATTAGTACCAAGGGTACAGCTTCATGGAACACCTGCAGACTTAATTTATGTCCTGACAGAGAGGAACAAGTGTTAATGGGCTGTATTTATGCTAATACTTGAACCTTAGGAGCCAGCTGAACAAAACAGACCATGAGCTGGTTTTCTAAGCTAGGGCTTAAATATGAAAGATCTTTATTGTCCAGTTAGTTTGTATATAATTCTTTAAGGATTACCCAGGTCTACTTAGACTCTGAGAATTAAAAATGTGGATTTTGAAAAATTAGGACTATTCGGGGTCTTGGTAAAAAACAAAATAAATCTAACAAGGTCAAACTATACATGTGTGGCTACACTGTGTTTTTAAAACTGACAGTGGCACTTAGGGCTAACGGTCCCAGTGTTTGGAATGAGTGTATTTCATGGTGGTGGAAGTGGAAGCCCCATTGTTCGCAAACATCCCATCATATTAATACAATAGCTGACATTCGTGGAGAGCTCACCAGGTATCAGTCACTGGGTTCAGGATTTCTAGACAAGATTTTCCATGTCACAGTTGAGCAGAGTGACAGATGACATGGGAAGTTGGCCCTGGCTTTGAAGAAGCTTAAAGGGTTGGAGTCACACTTCCAGCAGAGACCCTCTAACCAATGGGCTCATTGTTATGCAGACAACAGCAATAAGAGTATAAAGCCCACACAAACACCTACTCCTATTAGCAGGCTCCACAAACTAGAAATAAATAGAAACGTGTTAAGTCTACACAGGAGGTGTACAGAAGTCCTACTAGGAGCATCATACATGACAAGGACTGTTGCTCTTAACACTTGACATCTGCATCTTCACAGAGGCACCAACCAGTGAAAATAAAAATGAAGAAAAAGAAAAGTCATGCAAGTTTGAGCAGAAGAAGTAAAAGTATACTCAGAGACACAGAAATTCTAGCATCTTAAAAAAGCAACTAACCAGTCAATTTTAAGGCCATTAAAGTTACAGGATTTTGCAATTTCTTAAATCCATTACATTGCTGTACACTAGCCATAAAGAACTAGAAAAAGATATTTTTGAAAATAACATTTGTGATAGCATAAAAAAAAAAAACTATTTAAAAATAACCTTAACAAAGATGTATAGATATCCACACTAAAAACCATGAAGCATCAGTGAGATACTTATAAATTAAAGATGATATAATCAATGGGAAGGTACATGCTCATGGATCGTAACACTCAGTATTCTTAGGATTGCAATCCTCCCAAAATTGATCAATAGATTGAATTCCATACCAAATCAAATCATTTGAAAACAAATTGAGATGCTGATCCTAAAACTTAGAAGTAGGAAAAAAAGAACCTAGAATGGGCAGAACAATCTTAAAATAAAGCAGAGCTGGAGTCTTTACATTATCTTGCTTCAGAATTTACTGTAAAGCAACAGAAATCAATGCAGTAGTTACAGGTATAAGAAAACATTTGGATCAATGGAGTAAAATACAGAGTCTAGAAATAGACACATAATATATAGTAAATTGATTTTTGACAGAGGTGCCAAGGACATTCAATAGAGAGGATTAGTCTTTGAAGAAATGGCAGTGCAACCACTGGTGATGCATATGGGAAAACAATAAGCTTCTGCCTTACCTCACACTGTATATACAAATTAAATTGAGATGAGACTTAGAGCTAAGTGCAAAACTACAGTCATGGGACTTTCAGAAGAAAACACAGAAAAATATCGCCATGACCTTGGGATTGGTGAATCATCGAGAAAAATCAAAGGCATGTACTCATGATAAAAGAAAAAATAAATTTAAACTGAAAATTATCAAGAATTAAAACTATTCTCCAGAAGATTTTACTAATGAAAGAATATACAAGACACAGAAGGACATTTTTTTTAATGGCCAAACAAATAAGGGCTTCACAGAAAAAAAATTATGAATTTCCAATGAGTTCATAAAAAAAAAAGAACTAGTCATCAGGATAATGCAAACTAAAGCTAACAAAACACAGAACATGTCAGGAACATGGGTGGGTCTAAGAAAACCATGCTGTTAAACAAAAGAAGCCCAACAGAGAATGGTATGTATGATTTCCATCACATAAGGTTTTAGAACAAGTTACACTAAGAGAAATAAGAACTTCCTCTGGAAGTGAGGGGATTTACTAGAGAGGATGAGGCACTCTCTGAAGGGACGGGAGTGTTTCTCTTAGTGGGGGTGATGATTAGACACTACATACCTATGTATCTTTCTAAAAATCTAGAGAACTGCATCTTTAAATATGTTAATTTTCTGGATGTAAATTATATCTTAATTGTATATGTGCTGCATATAAGAATGGTTACATGCACAAATAAATACATATATGTGCACACACATGCACACATGAGAAAAGCTAATTGTTTTAATTTTGAGAGAGGTTATTTCACAGGTCAAATTTAGATTTTTTTGTTGTTGTTGCTTTGCATTTTAGGGAAAGGTCTTCAGGGTGTTCAGGGTCTCACTACTACATCGAACTTGTAGTGATCCGCCTGTTTAGAGCCTCCCAAGAGCTGGGATTACAGACACACCCGCCATGATGCCCAGTCTCAATTGCAGTCTCAGCGTACGGGGGTGGGTGGGTGGATGGGGGGCCTGAGGTCGGCACAGCAGGCTCTGAGATTGAATCCCCAGCCCCCGTACCTGTTTGCAGGCGCTTTAATCTGCTGAGCTATTTGGCTGGCTCTTAGATACCTTTTCATGAGGTCCAATTTTCTTTTCTTTTTTTTTTTCTGGGACCAGGGATTGAACTCAGACCCTATGCTTGCCAGGCAAGTACTTATTCTACTGAGCTATTTCCCCAGCCCTGAGGTCCAATTTTCTGTTAGTAGAATTATCATAGCTAAACCTTGGAAGCAACCCAAATGACCACCAATTGAGGAATGGATAAAAAACATGTGGTATCTTTATGCAGTGGAGTATTACTCAGTTACAAAGATAAACTCGAAGCTCTTATAGGTAAATAAATACAACTAGTGAGCACACTCATAATTGAAATAAATCAGATCCACAAGTGTAAAAATCATATTATCTTGCTAGTTTAAGAACCCGAGAGAATAAATGAAATCTGAAATATACAATAGATACTATAAAAAGGAAAGAAACAGTTCA
>PVKN010001401.1:0-52675 GCA_004027915.1 Capromys pilorides
CCCTCTGAGCTTGGCAGGCATCTGTCTAGTAGGAGAGAAACATCTCAGGGCAAGAAAGAAGATAGCTTTGTAGAAGAAGAATCTATTTTTTTTTTTTTTTCTTCTTGCTGAAAAATAATTCTTTCTTCAGCCCTGAGCCTGGGTTTGGTCTCTGAGGAAAACTATAATGTAAATAAATGAACGAGTAGGTGATGTTGATTGAAAACAATAGAGCTTGCTTGCACTGTGACGGATGGCGTTTGGGGTTCCAACCCTTAGCACGGCAGGCGCGGGCTGCGTCGCAGGCCGGCCGTCTTGGGACAGGACCTCCACGCGTATTAACCAAAGAGTAGCCACGCCTTCAACGTCCATGTAGCCAAGGCAAAAGAGGCTGATTTCTTCCAAGAACCGGGAAGCACTGTTCTTTTTTTTGTTGTTGTTTACACCTGGAAGCCAAGACATCTGTCTCAACAAATGAGTCTTGGCTAGGCCGAGACTGTCACGCTTAGGCAGGTCGGAGGCTGATGTGTGGTGATTGTCACCTGGACTAAAGGGAGGTCAAACTTGTTTACTTTCATGTCACAGAGAGAACACAGTCAATGTGCTTCCTATTGTTCAGAATTGAAAGAACACCAGTGTCCACTTCACTCTGTTCCCTTACATTTACAAGAGGGGGTAGTGTTGCTCCTGATAAGTTGGGGTGACCACTTCCAAACTCATTTTTTTTTTTGAGAGACAGCCAACTTGCGACCAAATACATCTTAACCAGGTTCCCCCAAGGTTCTTGTGGAACCGAATAGGCCAGTTGCAAGGTCCCTGATAGCAGCAGCACATAACACCCGAGTCACGAGCAACTTCCCTTTGCTTTTCTGATGTCACCATCTTAATTTGGTTTGTGTAAAAACAAACTGGTGATGGGCGAGAAAGGTACTTCCTGACAAGCCTCTCTAAAAATGTGATGCGGGCCTGGGAGCTGCAAAGGAAAGGGTCAGCACTGTCCACGAAACTGCAGGCAGACTACGCTGGGTTCGAAGTCTGGATGCGCTGGTTGCAGATGATGCGGTTTCCATGACAGCAGGTGCTCCCAGCATTCTGATTGGTCTGTTTCGATGTGGTTGTGGGACCAGCATCCCGTCAGCGAAGTCCACTCACACCTGTTGCCTCTGCAGCTCTCAGAGGGGAGGAAATACTGGGTCCTAGAGAGTTCTCCGAAAGACGCAAGCTGCTCCAGCTTGGTGGTGCTGGAAGGCTTAGGTTTGGAAAATCCTGATTGGTAGGGAGTTTGAATACATCACATTCCTATGCAAAATGTTTTTATCTCCAGTTTAATGTAGTTTATTTTTGCTATATGTAAAGTATTTTTATACGGCTTGTACTATGGTAGTTTAGCAATAAAACCGTTGGAAGCAGCAGCTGTTTGGGCGTGTCTTTGCTCCTGCAGAGTGGATGCTGAGTAGCCCATTTACACTTGGGGCTAACATTTGTCTTAGTTACTTTCTCTCATTGCTGGGACAGATACCCGACACACAAACTTAGGGAAGGGAAGGTTTATGTAGCTCACAGTTATTGGAGGTTTCAAGATGCTGCCCCCCACTTTATAAGGTCTGGAGGAGAGGCTGGGGTGCTGCCGTGTCCATGATGATCTGCTCCATACATGCAAGAGAGGCCACCAGGTTGGGGGGTGGTGGGAGAAGCGCTGTCAGTTTAATGGCTCTGCACTTTGCTCTGGCCCTGCCCCTTAAGCCCCGCCCTGGTCCTCTGGCCCTGCCCCTCGATCCCTGCGCTTGACAGCCTCCTGATTTACATGAGGCTTTGGGGGGACAACTAGATACAAACCATAACAATATTTTTTCTTGTGTATAGACATGTGTCTCACTCTGCCTCATCTCGAGATGAAGTACTGTCCCATCTTACGTGTAACACAGGCTCAGAAGCCATTTGATCAAGGTGGCAGGCAGGGCCATGCAGTGCGGCTCAGCTCATCGGCCTGCGTCACAGCTCTGCTGTGACCTGTCTCGGGACCCTTTGGAGGCTGCACCTAGGAAGCTAGATCCATGATGTCTACCTTGGACCGACTGCCATGGGCCCCAGAACTTGTGTAGCGGGCTGGGATAAAGCAGTCGCCGGGAAGGCAAAAGCGGTCTTTTATCTACGAGCGTCTTGCCGAATTTCCAAGAGGAGGGGGCAGCACCTTTTACCATCAAATCTGCATGCAAATATTCCAAGTACTAAAGCTTTGCAGCTAGATTCCTCCTCAAAACAGCTTTGTTCCTATTAGCTACAGCTCCAAGGATGTGTAGAAGGAATTCTGTAAGCCTAAATTTATGCAGAGTTCCTCCCATCCTTTAGATCTACTCTTGCCTGTTGTTTTGTTTTGAGACAGGGTCTCACTATGTAGATTGTGCTAGCTTCAAACTTACTCTGTAGCCCAAGTTGGCCTAGAACTCACAGCAGTCCTCCTGCCTCGGCCTCCTGAGTGTTGGGATTATAGGCATGTGGCACCATGCCTAGTTTATCTTTAGATCTACTCTTATACCACAGGAGACAGGTGTCCCAGCCACAGGCCCTGTGCTCTGGGGACACAGTCCCACAGCCCTGCACTTGGAGCACCTCATTGGGAAGTTACTCCTTCCAGGTAGCCTGCCTGGCACCAGCAGGACCGTAGGGGCAACTCTCCCAGGCCCCAGAAGAGTCCTTCATGGGTCCTGGCAGCTAGAAAGGCCTGCCTCGAAATGGCCTTAGCTAGCCTTGGTAGCAGGGATGGACCATCCCCTGAGCAGGAGGATGTCCCCAGTTTTCTTCTTCAGTTACCCCTCAGAGCTCCAGAGCCTGCCTCTCTCAGAACCAGGCCACAGAATATCTGAGAAAGCTGGTCCAGGAGCAGGTGAGAGGGGGCCACCAGAATGGTCCTAACACGCTGACATGAGAAGGACTCAAGTGGCTTCTGTGGCAGGAGTCAGCTGCCTCAAGCAAAAAATACCTGCACCGGGCCACACCTGCGGCAGGTGACTCTGTTCCCCTTAAGGTGTTGGCTGCAGCTGTGGACAACCGACCTTCCTTAAATCAACTCACTTTTATACGGCTTCCACCAGTTCTTCTAAACAGCCCGAACCACCTGTGCAGCTGAGGCGTCTGCATCCCACATTCCTATGTAAGCCTCATTTAGTAAACACGGACTCGGCCCCTGCCTTGGTTTCCCCAGAGAGCAAATGAGAGCAGCCTCACGGGCACTGAGTGCTTGTGTGAGTATTCACCATTGATTCCACATCGATCTGAAGCACCCTGCAGGCCTATGTATGGTTCATCGTACAGCCTGGGGCCTTTAGTGGGACCTCGCCTTCCCAACGTGTGGGAGCATTGGTCAGAGCTTCAGGGAGTTGGGTTTATGTAAGGATATCATTAAAATCAGAAGCTTGAATTTATCCCATGTTCAAATCCTGAAGTGCAAAGGAGGCATGGGTCACCTTGAGGGGATTTGGCCAGGAGTTTGTAAATCTGAAAAGTCCCTCCATAATATGCAGAGTCGGAGGAACAGTGCGGGGTTTGTAACAAGCAGAGGCTAATGGGAGAAATACAGGCTCCTGCTTGGCTCCTCATGTCCATGAACTGGAAGGATGCTAGTTTCTTTTGGCAGAACTGGGACTCTTACATTCATGCTGGGGACCAGCAGGCACAGAACCACCAGGACCTTTAAGAAGTAGAAGTGGTGTCATTTATATTGTGACGCCCCATAATTGGAGGGGGGTAGTGGAGGGGACCTGTTTGCTATACGCCACATGATGTTGTCTTGTGGTCCAAACATGAATGAGATTGGGCCAAGCTTTCTTTGAGAAGGTCTTCTCACTCTAAACTGTCCCTTTCCCTGCCCTCTTAGAGACGTTGAGATGGGGAGCCTGGCGAGTGGTCCCCATGTATAACAGGAGTTACCCACGAAGAGATGCCCTGACCTGCCCCTGACCCACCCTGGCTCTTGAGGAGTTCCTGGCTCCCTGAGAACTTAAGGCTCTGAGGCTGCACTGGGCTTGAGACACATAGTATATAGTATAGGCTCGTCTGTTCTACATCTTGGTCCTTCAGTTTTCCTTTACAGGGGGGCAGGAGACCACAGCCCTCAACAAGATTGACATAACCTCCCCCAAACACGCTTGCTGGCCATGGGTCCTACTGGCCAAGGGTCGGAGGACCAGATAGCAATCTGATGAACCCCTCTGCTTGAGGCTTCCAGGCTGTGCTTGAAGGAAAAAACATGCCGTGGACAATCCTGGCTCGGGACTTTACCCCAGGAGGCATCCTGTGACCCCCCACATGCAGAACCACGACTTACCCTAGGTCACTGCACCCCCTGGGCTCTGACCCCCAACCCTGCCTGCCTGCCTTCCCATAAGCCTCGAGCAACACCATCTGAGCAGCTACTTACTTAGGACCCTGGGTGTCACCCCATTCCTCATTGCCCCGCTTCCCAGAGTGGCTGGTCCTCAGAGTCCTTCTCTGAAACCCATCCCATTGGGCTTCCTGCCACTGGACCACGCCCCTCTCTGCTGGGCTGAGCTTAGAGGTCCCTCGCGTGCTGCCCCACCCCTGCAGGCTGCACAGGCTGCCTGTGCACCGGGAGGCATCTGGATTCCAGGTGAGAGGCTCCGTCGGCTTCCCTGCCTGCCACCTTCCACGCTAGACAGCTGCATAGCTTTTCCTCTCACCGCTCTCAGGCCACACCATCTATCCTCAACTGCCCTGCTTTCTCTGCTCCCCAAAGGTCTCTCACCCCGAGCTCTTCCAAGCTCTCCAGGTCTCCAAGCAAGCGCCTGTGCTCAGAAGCCTGCCCTGCCCCCAGCGGTGCTGTGGGCGTTCGCCACGCCCCGCAGTGCGCACACAGTGAGGAAGGGGCTCTGTGCAGACCCCTTCTGCTGAGGTGCCCTTTGCTGCAGCCCACCTGGCAGTCCCAGGAGGGCAGGCAGGCCAGCGGGGCTTTGCTCAGCGTGTGGTCCCCACACCCGGGCGCCTTAGGAACTGGGTGTGAATGAGCAGACAATCAGCGTTCACACCCGCCAGGGGCACTGAGAACAATGAGCTTATCGGAGTGTATGGAAAATGAATTAGCTCCTAATATTTAACACATTTTTAAAAACCAAACAAAGCATTCAGAGACCTTCCTTCAGTTCCCAGCACCTCAGTGTGTTTATTCCTGATGATATAGTGTGGTAAGATCCAGCCCATCTTCTAGAGAAGTTCAGCTCCCTTTGCTTTGGAAAGCAACAAAGCCCGTGACTCCCCAGTCCTGGAGCTGCAGGCTGTGTCTGTTCTGGCAGCCACAGGCCCCTGTGGCCCCAGCCTGCCGAGTGTCCCCTCCTGTGGTTCAGCAGTTCCTTGGGGACCAATAAGGAAGCCACCGGCCAGCTGCCTTTCGAGAGCCAACATGAAACTCGACTTCCCTGGGGAGCATGTTTGACAAGGCCAGTGACAGGACTGCCGCCGCCAGTGGGGTGCCCCGGAGCCAGCTGTGTGCTGTATTCGGTGGTGCTGGGCTGCGCCAGAGCCATCGAGCCCTCCCTGGGTACAGCTGGGGCTGTGCCATCAGTGACCCAGCTTTTCCTTTATCCTGAGTGGCGCATACAAACTGGGCCAGCCTCACTGCTCCATCAGGACCTCGGGCCTGGGCCTGGGCCTGGGCCTGGGCTCTGGGGTCCTAAGACATCAGGACAGGAGGTGAGTCTGCAACCCATCTGCCACATCTGCCCTGGCCCCACAGAGACCAGCGCAGCTCAGAGTGGGCTGGGGCCTCCTCTGAAAGGCAGGAAGCGGGGCCCATCTTCCAAGTCTAACACTCAGGGTTTTTTTTGCATTTCCTCCATTCACATCAGATACTCAAGTAATCCCTGTGAGCCTCAGAAACCCCCACTTTCTGCCCTTTTCCCTTCCTGAAATGCATTATCCTCTGTGTCCCATGGCCTGTTGCAGATGAGACACCCCCGAACCCCTCGCCTTTCCCCCAAGGTGCCAGTCATTTTTTGTTCTGATGGACACCCGACACCCAGGTGTTCCTCAGGCCCCTTCCCTAGCTGATCTGTGTGATGACCAGCTCAGAGCAACACAAACTCAGGCACTTACCCTTCTGGAGGTCAGAAGGCCAAAATGGGGTGCCCAGGGCTAAAAATCAAGATGCTGGCAGGCTAGGGTCTTTCTGGAGGTTCTATGGGAGAACCACTCTCCTGCCTTTCCACTCCTCTGGAAATAAGGTGGCTGCCACAGGTGTGCCCTCTGAGCCCCTCGCTTGGCCCTGTCTGCACAACACTTCCTTGGGTTCATTCTGAGGCTCTGTGGTCTTATCAGACACACCTGACCCCGGCCCATCTTGGGCCTGGTCAGTAATCACACCTGAAAATCCTCTTCTCTTGTAGAGGAACTATAGCTACAGATTCTGGATTAAGACAGGACATCTTAGGGGACTCTCACTGTGCCTCAAGGTGGTCCCGTTCATCCTGTGGGCTTGGTCCACTGGGCCCTTGGCTGGAAGGGAGGGGCGAGGCAGGCTTGGGGCAGGGGATGGCCCTGACATCCACCCACTACGTTTCCTATTTTATTTCTGGTTTACAGAGCAGACACCCAACACACATGAAGTGGATGACAGGGAGCCAGGGCAGAGGGAGGGTGGAGACAAAGGAGAGGAGGTGCCCAGGGGTGGGGGGACTCCTCCAGAATCCTGGGGGGACTAGCTGGGATGGCCCCTCTCCAGCCTTCCCAGAAGCCTCCTGGCTCCTCCCTTTTGTGAAGACAGGGCTGCATCTTCCTTGTCCGACCTTCTCTCTGGTGTTCCCTTCTTCCAAGGAGTGGAGGCCCATGCATGTTTTCAGCCATCCGTGTGGTGTACTGGCACCATGAGGCATGTGGGCCTGGGTTCGAGTCTTGCTGCCAGGAAGACTGAGGGAGAGCTGGGGCCACCTCCTCCCTCTGCATCTCCAGCTCCCAGTGCCCTCCACATGGAAACCAGAAGCCAGCAGCCAGAAGATCCTTTTAAATTAGAGCCAGCTCATGGAGCTTTTAGTAAAGCCCTCTGAGAGCCCAGACTTCACTTAAAATAAAATCCAGGCTCCTGCCGTGACTGTCTCAGATCCCGTCGGCTCTGGCTACCTGCTCCAGCCACGCTGCCCTCTCACCGCTTCTCCAGCAGCTAAATGCATTCCCGCCCCGGGGGCCTGTCTCTTGGCATCTCCTTCCCAGTACCTGCGTGGCTCATCAGGTCTCTGTTCCAGTCCTTCCCCCTCTGCCGCACCCTCCTTGGCCCCTGCAGCTGAAGGGACTGCTCCGTCACTCCAGACTCCTTGTGCCAGTGTCTTGTTTTTGTCGTGTGCCGACTACATGATTTTTCTGACAACCACCTTCCTCCTGTAAGCAGGGCCTGCTCTGCCCAATTCTAACCTGCACGATCTGGGGTGATGGGCGACATCTGGGGAGACCCATGCTTCCTCGTGCAGTGTATCCAACCAGGACCCCCCACTAGAACACAGCAGCTCCTTTGGTATCAAGACCAGGATAAGCAGAGAAGACTCTCAGTGGCAGGAGAGCAGGCATCCTAGGCGCAGCATGGTGGGGTCCTGTTATGGTTTGTGCCTAGGTGTACCCCCAAAGCCTCGTGCAGTCAGTCACAGAGCGGCTTCTGGAATTTGTAATTGATTATTGTGGAAATGGGTGCTGCACCTGCCCTGGAGCAGGGGATTTGCATTTCAATGTAAGGGAGGGAGGGAAGTCAGCTGTTTGGGCTGCTGCTAGCTCTCTCCCAGCGCTATTGCTCTTAGCTGCTGCCATGAAAGGTTGCCCCCTGCCATGTGCCTCTCACCTTGGAGCCAGCTGAGTACGGACTGAAACCTCCAGTAACTGTGAGCTAAATAAACCTTTCCTTCCCTCATTTTGAGTGTCCGGTGTTTGTCCCAGCAACGAGAGAGAAGAGTAACTAAGACAGGTCCCTAAAGATGTCCACACTTGGGTACCTGGAACCTGCGACTGTCACCTTATACGGCAAAAGGGATTATGCAGCTCTGGCTAAGTTAAAGCCTCGGAGGTGGGGAGAGTGTCCTGGCTGACGCGGGCCCGGGGGCGTGGCAAGGGGTCCTCACAGGAGGGAGGCGGAGCGCCCGGGTCAGAAGCAGCTGCGCTGGGAGGCACAGAGGTCGCAGAGCGCGGCGGCCTCAGAAGCTGGGGAAGGTGGAGCAGGGGTCCCCTCCTGGGGTGCCCAGAGGAGCACAGCCTTGACTTTAGGACTTGGATCCCCAGACCCGGGTGGCGTAAGGCACTTCAAGGTACTGGTGGTCCTGGCCATACCAAGACACCAGCAAAGCAGCACAAACAGTGACCCCCACTCTGGCCTGGCTAGCAACAGGTGGGCAGCAGCGGCCACAGTGGGGCCACCCAAAGCCCTGCCCATGCAGGGAGAACTCTGACTGTCTCCCTTTGCCCACCAGGCGGGAAGCTCTGAGAGAGGACGTGACTTCTCCAGGGCCTGCAGGAGGGCTGCAGACCCAGACTACTAACCTGGTTCTCTGTGACTCCAGTGCCTGCCTCCCTGCCCCCTGGTGCACGCACTGCTGACCTCCCTTTGGGCCCTAGGGTCTCCATTTGTCAGGGGACTAGAATCCAATCAGCGCCGCCCTTGCTCCCAGCAACGCCCTAGGTGCTGCCAACAGGTGCTGTGCGGGGGTGGGGGTGGGGCAGCAGATGCCCGGTTCACCACGGAGCTCAAGGAGAAAGCTCTGCTCTGTGCGGCAGTGGTCTTGGGGCCCCTAAGATGCAGAAGACCACAGTGGCTATCTCCAAGGGAACCACCGAGGTAGTGTTTCTGGAGTCACCTGATCTACGGGGCCAGTTGGAGTGAAACCCAGCTCAGGGCTGATGTTGGGAGACGCTGCACTCTGAAACGCTGAATCCAGCATGGTGATAATCTCCCCCACTGTGCTGGTGACATTCTTACTATTGCTTTGAGTAGGCAGGGTCAGCATCGCTTTTTTTTTTCATAGGAAACTGGGTCTTTGGGGTGTGAAGTCACCTGCGCAGGGCCACCCAACAGGTGAGATGTCAAGCCAAGCTCACCCAGGTCCACCATGTCCCTCAGGAGCCCTCACTCTACACCATGATGGGGGACTGTCACTGTGACGACCTCTTCCCAGTCACCAGCTGCTTCACAAGGTGCAGCTGAGATAGCGGGGCTCAGTGCTGCCACGTGTACAGGTGAGTGGCCTGCTTCCCTGCACCTCGGGTCTCCTCCTGAGCCTGCCTCCTCCACCTGCTGCCCAGGAGGCCTGGAATCGTGGAGCTGGACCTAGATTGATGGCCAGTTGTGCTCCCAGCACCCCAGGCTGCTCTCAGGATTGGGTGCTGGCGGTTCTCCTGACCACACTGGCAAGCTAGGGAAAACCTTGAAGTCTGACCCAGAAACTAAAACCACATCTGCAGCTGTCAAATGTGTGAGCTGAATGGCCCAGCCCAGGTTGGCTCGTACCATCCATCCAAAGCCACCTGTGAGACCTCATCCCCACTACACAACCGGGGAAACGGAGGCCCAGAGAACTGTGCCACAAACTCAACTTAATTCATTCATTCACGCACCTCACACATACCAACACCAGCCGCATGGACGCAGTGGAGGGACGGGCTGTAGAAATGTAGGTATGAAAGACGCAGAGGCAGGTGACAGGTGTCACAGGAAGGACAGAACAAGTCAGGAAGGAGGGATTGGGCTACAGGGACAGAGGCCAGGGAGGTGTGGCTGGCTGTGTTTATGATGTGCCTGTCCTGTCTCAGGACCCTGTCACTGAGCTCCGAGGTCACCAGCAAAGTGAGTCTCTTTGCAGGCTGGGGGTGTGGAGACACTTGCAGATGGCCATACAACTGGGAAGTGGCAAAGTTAGGGTTTGCATCCAAAGCAGATATGCTGGTCACCCTCCTCTTGCATGCTGGGAGCGTGGACCCCAGGGGTGCTGCCCATGGCACTCAGATCTTCAGTGGTCTCAGCACCTATCCTGCATGTGAGGCTTTCCCCAAATAAGAATGAGGAGGAGGAGGAGCAGACAGAGGAACAGGTCAAGGTCAGGGAGATTTGTTTTGGGAATCTAAACCCCGAATGTAGCCAAGCACGCTAGTGTGGAAATGGGATGTTTCCTCCATGTAGAAATCATGAGGCTCAGACACCAAACTTCCTTTCAGGCCCAGGCTGGAGGGAGATGCCCTCTTGGTCACCTGGAACTCCAAAACATCCCCTAAGTGGGTCCGGCTGTCAAGCTTTCTCTTTAAGAAATGCTCACGTGCTGAGGTGACACCTAAGTTTTGCCTTCCTGCTGAATGTAGCTGCCCCCAACTACATTCTTGACTCTGGTCAAGGCCAAGTGCATTGGAGGATTTCCCTCCAGGCCCAGCTTGGCATCCCCTTTCAGAGACAAGCAGCATTTCCTGGCCTCTGAGAAGACAGAGGGAGGAGACTCTCTGAGGAGTCAGTGGAGCCCCACTGCCCCCTAGAGGAGCCCAGCTGGGGCCGTGGCACAGAGGTGTGAGAGCCACAGAGCCTCCTGGCCAAGGCAGTCCCTGCAATGTGGGCAGATGGTCACCAACTCAGCTGCTGTCCAAGGTCATGGCCAACATTCCTGGCAGTTTCTACTAGGCTTCCACCATGACCTTTGAAGCTACAAAGCCTTAGGGTCCCAGGATGCCCTGAACCCTAACCTAAACCCCAGCAACCCCAGTGGTACGCCATCCTGAGAGAATAAGAAAGGCCAGGTCACCTCAGAATTTCCAGCAATGGTTATCTTGATGTCTTTTATTTGTTCTTAAAAACAAATGTGCCTCAAATTATTAATAGTGACTATTGGATGCCTCTCTCTCTGCTGATGGTGGGCATCCCTTGCTCTTGGAGCTCTGCTTCTGGAAGGCGAGGGCTGGCTCTTGGCCCCATCTGAGACCACTCAAAGCCTGAGGCGACTTGGACATTGCACCACTGTCACTGACCCCTGTTATGCACGAGGATACCTTCAGAGGTCACACACCTCCCTGGCCCCTCCCCCTCCCCACCTCCTTTCTTTCTTTGCAGCACCATATGCATGTCACCGGGTCCCCTGGGGAAGGACCACACAGCAGCCCCAGAGCCCCAGATAGTGCTTAGCATGCTTGGGAGATATTCTGTCAATATTTGTGGAATGCATGAATGAAGGCACATGATTTCTACTTCCAAAGCAGCTCCCACTTGGGGAGAGTTGGATCCCACTGACCGAAGGGGGTGGGATCCCCTACTGCCCTGCAACAGATTTGCCTACTTGGGACTGTGAATGTGACTTTGTTTGAAAAAAGACGTTAAAGTGAACGGTTGGCGTATCCTGGACTATCTTGGAGGACTCCAAAGGACAATGTCCTTATAAGAAGAAGAGGGGGACCCAGCCACAGAGGACAAGACCACATGGAGACAGGGCAGAATGCAGCTTCTACCAGCTAAGGCCGACCTGGAGCCATGGGAGCGGGAGGCAGGGAGGGAGGGAGCGCAGCTCTGCTGGGAAACTTGGCCAAGGGCCCCTGGCCTCCAGAGCCCTGTGAGATAGAATCTGCTGTAGGCTTCCTGGTTTTGGAGCCTTGTTACAGCAACCCTGGGAGTTAGCACAGGCTGAGCACCCCCTGTACAAAGTGTCTGGGATGGAAGGGTTCCAGATCCAGGATGTTTTCCCAGAAATTCATTATATACATAATCTGAAGGTAATTTGTAGTCTTTATAATAATTTTTGTGCAAGTAACCCATCTTCACAGGGTGGAATTTTCCACCCACGGTGTCAGATTGGTGCTCAGAAGGCTTCAGATTTTGGAGCATTTTGGATCTCAGATGTTTGGATCAGGGATGTCCAACCTGTACTTTGACCACCCCCAGCTGGTTTAGGTGAGTCCTCAAACACCCCTCGAAGGGCTTTCAGCTGCCAGCGCTGTGGGACACTGTCCTCGGAGCTGTTTTTGCTGGAGCAGTGGCCGGCTCAGCTCTGTCTGCCATTCTGAGATACCAGATCTGCACCACCACGCCCTACTTGAGACGCGGTCTTGCTGTGTGATCCAGGCTAGCCTGGAACTTGGGATCTTCCTGCCTCAGCCTCCTGAGTGCTGGGATTACAGGTGTGCTCTACCACATTCTCTTCAGGCATCACCATTACTGGGACAGCTGGATCCACAGCCACTACAGCCATCGTCTGAGTCTCATTTTGCTGGAGGTTTTTCCTCAGCTCCCATGACTGCCACTCGGGGCCGCTCCTACCCTAAGGACCCGGAGCTCTGTCCCCCACCTGCTCAGCTCCAAAGCCATGTCTCCCAGGGGACTTGTCCTCCTCTCCTGACTGACCCCAAGCCCAGGCTTCTGTCTCAACCTGTAGGTCTGGGAACAAAACACGTCACACCTTCTCCATCTGTACCGCGTCAGGCACGTGGCTGAGGTATAGCAAACAAAGAAACAGAGCAAGCCACAGGTTTCTGTGGCCCCCTCACCCCGTCATGACCAATTGCCTGCCACCCGAGGCCCTTTCGCAGGTACCACTGACCCACTGGCCCCCTGCTCGTGACCTCTGACCTCCCAATCCCACTCTCATGGAATCACACTCCTTCCTCAGCACTGAGCATTGCTGGCCTCTGGGCTTCCTGTTTCTTCAAGACCACTGACTTCAGCTGCCAGGTGGTCCTATGCCAGGGTCCCGAGGGCGTGGCCTCCTAGCCTGAGCTCCCCAGCTCCTGAGAGGTACCAATGATGCACTCAGACCTCCGGTGCCAAGGGTACTTGCCTGGAAGGAGGCTGTGAGCAGGGAAGACATTGCTTAACACAACTTCTTCAGCAGTGGTGCGGCCCAGCATAAGGGTTCCTTAATGGTAGCCAGTGTTGGTGATAATGACATTGACGACAATGACGATGATCTTTATCACATCCTCAGGGCTGGCCCTGGTCACATGTGTGTCCAGGGCTATATTAGGAGTGGCATCCTCACTGATGGCATGCAGGAAGGCCCTTGTGCCCAGCAGTGGCAGACACACACCCAGGCCTGGCCACCATCCACTCAGAGTCCTTCCTTCATCGGAGTCAATTTCAGTGGTGCTGGGAGATGCTTTCAAAATGATGCAAGCATATTTCTGAGGTCAACATCTAATCAAAAAACGACTCCCAGACGGTGCCCTGGTTTAAAAAGCAAGAGAGGAGAAGCTGAGTGAGTCATGGCCCGAACCATTTGAATGAAACAAAGACACAACAAGCCTGGCTTGCCCTGCACCAGAATGGATGACCTCAGCCCCGCAGAGCCGCAGCTGGAGGGAATTAGGGGGATCTCCGGTTCCCTGAGATAGCGGGGTGGCTGGCTGTGGTGACTCACAGTAAGGCCCACAGAGAGGCAGACCAGCAATCTGCGTCTGCAGCCGGGGACTGGGCTAGGCGGAAGCACAAGGCAGCACTCCCTGGGGTACAGGAAGCGGAAGGGTTGCAGCCCTAAGGATCAGTTAAGGAGGGAGTGTAGAAAGCTGGAGGGCCTGGACCCCAGTGCCGCCTTCTGGAGACACCACTGATCCTGTCAGACCCAGACAGGTCTATAAACAGCCACAGCGCCCCGCCAACACTGTTTGCAATCTTGCTCCACGCAATCTCAGTCCCTCCGACCCCACTCCCCAGCCCTCTGGAGGGCACGGTTTGCAAACATAGTCTTTTCCCAGGTACCTTGGCCCCCTTCACAAAGCATGGCAGCCACGTCTCAGGACAGGGAGGGCGCTGTGCCAGGCAGACTGGCCCCCGTGGAGGGCAGAGCCCTGAGCCCCGAGACCGCGGTGAGCAGCTTGAGCTGGTGCAACTATATTACAAAGTCTCCGCCACCAGATAGAGCACTCAAAGTCCGCTCCCCAGGGGTACTAATGCTTGATCTCGGCTTTTCTAATTTTTCTGACAATATAGTTTTCCTTCAATAATGTCTGACTTCACCTCTTGCTTTGTTAGTTTTAGATAATATCCAACAATTCCTTTCATTGGAAAATAAGGAAGTCGCTACAGTTATGCTGACTTCTGTTCTTCCCCTCCCCCACCTGTGTGGATTATGTCATTTTAATCTCTGTACCCTGAAGTTAGTCTGAACTCAAGCGCTACCTCTGCCCCTTGCTGTGTAACTTTGGGCAGGAGACTTAGCCTCTCTGTGTTTTAGTTTCCTTATCAGTAAAAACAGAGAGGAGGATAGCGGCAGCTTCCCAAGGCCATTACGTGCAAGGACGGAAAATTGTTAATCTGTGTTGCGTGCGTGGAGCAGTGCCTGCTATAGGCTGGCCTGGTTTGCAAATGCACATGAGAGTCTATGCTGCTCTAGAGTGTAGCATTGAACCTTTGAAGAGGTTGGCTCTGGAGAGCCTGGAGCACCGATCAGCGGCACTGACCCAGGGAGCCAGGGCGACAGCATTCACGGAGGAGCGCAGTGTGAATCAACCCACGGAGGAGAAAACCTAACTCAGACTCACCAAAGCTTCACCCCTCCAAGCAGGGCCTCCTGGCTTCCCTGTCCTATCCTCCCATGCTCTGTCCCCAGGAATTGCAAATCACCAGTTTCAAAATGTTCCGGCCACCCTCTTCCTTAGGTGTTTCGTTTTTACAGGGTGGGGGTTTGACATCCATCCTCGGGTTATTGTTTCCTATAGAGTACATGGTCTATGGATTCTCGAATGCCTGAGTGCCTAAGAGTATCATTATTTTGCTTGACTATTTAGGAATCCTTACCGAAGATGTTTTACCCTTAGAACATGAGATGTGCTCTCATCCTCCTCTGGCATCAGAGTAAATGATAAATGTGATGCGAGTCTGATTTTCCACCTCTTGTGAATTATTATTTCTGAGTGTCCATGGGGTGATCTCTTTATTCTCACAGTTGCATTGCAAATGGCACCAGGTGGGACTCTGTAATGCGATGACACGAGTTAGGGTGCGCAGATAAATGGCTCCCTCGCTTCTTTGAGTTTTCCTTTCAACCTACACTTCTCTCCTCTCCTCTGACATGCTCATTGTACAGAGGTTAGAACTCCTGGATTTTGTGCTGGCCCCATCCCTGGGGCACACTGAGAGGACAACTAAAACTGGGCATGGTGGTGCATGCCTGTAATCCCAGCTCTTGGGAGGCTGTAAACAGACGGATCACTACGAGTCTGACCTAGTAGTGAGACCTTGAACAACCTGGAGACCCTTCCCTAAAATAAAAAAAAGAATTCTTGGATTTAATGTTACTGTCCCAACTTTTCTACTTTCCAGTTTCAACCACTCATGGTGCAAGAAGGTTCCTTCAATCCTATCTTTCCGACAACTTTATCATCACCTACTTTTTAGTCCATTCACTGACATTTTAAGTTATCATTTCATTTCTTGTTCTCCAGAGCTGTTCCCTCTTCTCTCCCTGCTCCATTTTCCTGGCAGCCTGTTCTTGTTTTGTTGATGTGGTAATCCCTCAAATCCTGCCACTGGTATAAGCTAAAATGAAGACAATTTAGTATTTATTTTCCCAGAGTTATTTCTGCTTATTGCAGAGTGAGCTACTCAGCCTACCCATGTTGCTCTCTCTCTCTCTCTCTCTCTCTCTCTCTCTCTCTCTCTCTCTCTCTCTGTGTGTGTGTTTTTTCCAACATCTTCTATGACTTGAATATCATTCTAAGTTTATAGGAAGGGTTGAGTTGACTTGCTTCTGTAACAGGCACCGGCTCCCTGACAACCTTGCATGGTCTCCTTCCCCCAAAGGGCCTTTGGTTGGGATGGGGGTACCAACTGTGAGCTGTGTCCCCAGAGGAGGGACACAACCACCAGCAAGTTTCTCTCTGGAATACAAGGGCAGAGAGCACACGGGCAGGCCATGGAGGCCCCATCTTTGCTAAAGCAGGACTAGGAGTGAGTAAGTTAAGGGTTCATTTCTCTCAGGCGGAAGGAAATCCACCTCCCTGATGGCCAGGCGGCTCAATGGTACCCCAGGAAGCCAGACCCCAGCTAGGGTCTCCTTCTGATGACTGGATTATGGGAGCAAAAACAGGGCTCATGTCAGGAACTTAAAAGTATTCCAGAAGTCTCCGCAGACTTCTGTGCCCATGATGTTGTCTCAGGGGAGACCAGGAGATGAATGTTTTTAACCACGTGTGTCATGACCGTGGGTAGGAAGCTGCCACCTGTGGGCACACGGGGCTTTGTGCCTTTCACTCCTGAGTGTGGCTGCCTGCTCCCCAGCCCTGTATCTGCGATGGAGAACTCATTTTCCTCTCTTCCATCCTCCTGCAGCAGAGATTGCGATCAATCTTCTTCCTCTCTTCTAGTGAGTCATACCCTGTTGACAGTGTCCCTATAGCCACTCAGAGCCACCACAGTTCCCAGTCTCTCTTACAATTAGGTATGGCCATGGGACCACATTCTGGCTGATAGGTTGTGACAGGCACAAAGGATCCACCTTCAGGCTGAGTCCTACAGGGAAGGGAGCTTGTGCCAGCCCTGGGTCCCTTCCCATGGCCAGGCGATGGCATGGTGCTGACCGTGCAGCCCCCTGGGGGTGCTAGAGCTCCAAGGTAGGTCACTGGCCTGAGGGACTTTCCCTGAGGTCTGGTCAGCTAAAAGGGACATTATAGCCCAGCCTTGAGAGAGACAGGGATGGAGGGTTTGATTTTGCTTTGGCCTCTGTTAATTGGGCCTTTGTTGCATTCACATTGAAATATAAAGACGCTGGTGGCCTCCTTAAAATGTATTCTTGGCACCTCCTCCCTTTGTACCAGGGTTGCCCGTTGCAGATGCAGACAGGCAGCCCTCAAAGACGTCCAGTCCTAACCCTGGGGTCTGTGAAAGGGTTTCTTTGTATGGCAACAGGGGCTTTGCGTGGGTGACTAAGGATCTCAGGATGACGGCCTTAGGTTACCCAGGTAGGCCTTATAGGAGGAGGCAGGAGGGTCGCATCAGAGAGGGAGTTGTGTGACTGTGGGGGAAAGAGAGGGGGAGACAGAGACAGAGAAAGAGAGACAGAGAGACAGAGACAGAGAGATGGCGACAGAGAGACAGAGAGAGAGAGACAGAGAGACAGACAGAAACAGAAACAAAGAGACAGAGACAGAAACAGAGACAAGGAGAGACAGAGGCAGAGACACAGAGAGAGCTTGTGGAGCTTGAATGTACGATGCTCACTGCCAGCTTAGCAGATGAAGGAGGGGCCATGAGCCAAGAATTCAGAGACTGCTAGAGCTGAAAAGGGTAAAAAACCAGGCTGATCTCAAGTGTGCGGGACGCTGCCCAGCCGTGAACCTGGAAAGTGAAGCCACATGTTTTCCGTTGAGTCAGGCCATCTCTGTGTCTTCTGTGCCCCTCTCTGGGTAAAAATAGCCCATGTGGGGCTGCATTTCGGCAGCTCGGAGACCCCTCATTTGAGGCCGCCCTCGGCACACCGCAGGGCCCTCCCTTTGTTTTGCAGAACAGCTGTTCCGTGACGACACAGCCTGAGTCAAGGATGCTGACAGAGCATGGGGTGAGGGGCCCCCATGGAATCTGTGGGGGTCCCCTCAACTCAACACTCCCAGGACCCCACCCCGTTGAGGCCTCCCACAGCGGAGGCAGGGGCACCAGGGAATCTCGGAGTCCTTTCTGCCTCTCTACCTGTGGGCATCTCTCCGGGCACCCGCCAGCACTCTGGCACCACGACCTTTCCAGGGCCTGGGGCCACCTTCCCATCGCCACCAGCCTTGCCACTAATGTGGGGCAGGGCTGGTTGCAGCAGGCAGAGGTCCCTGTGGCCCGGGTGGAGAGGTCTTGGTCCAGGACTTGACGTCTTTATCCCTCGCCCCCTGCCTCCGAGGGCCCCACCTTGCGGCCTGCTGTGGGGTTCCCCGGCTGTGATAGCCTGTGAGCTCTCTGGTATTGATCCTGTTGTACAGTCCACCCTTCCTTCCCATGGTGTCCACATCCCTGGATCCAACCAAACATAGATGGAAAATATTTAAGAGCTGGAGTCTGTGTTTAACACGAGCAGGCCTTTGGCTTGTCACTGTCCCTCAAGCACTAGGGCACAACAGGTATTTTTACACAGCACCTGTGTTAGCTGGGGTGTGCTTCAACGTGTGTGTGTGTGTGTGTGTGTGTGTGTGTGCGCGCGCGGCTGCTACAGGTGCACACACTGCACCACTTGCCCAAGCCTTGAGCATCCGAGGAGCTGCAGGTCTACAGCGCCCTGAGGCACCGAGGGGCCAGTGTGTGCTGATCTTCCCCAGCCAGGGCAGCTCCTGCCTCACCCCTCTGCCGGGGCAGGAGTCCAGCTTTCGGAGAGCCCCTCAGCCTGCAGGGGTGTCTTGCCTGGCACACAGGTATTCTTCCGCTCAGTGGTTTTTCCAACTTGCTGGCCCTGGGGTGGTGTTCTTTGAGTACAGCTTCAGCTGCTGCAGTGCGGTCCTCGAAGAACAGCAGCTTCATGGGGAAACGGTTCCTGGCTCTCTCCCACTCCTCTGGGAGACAAAGGACAGGGCTTACAAGATGATGGACACTAGTGCTCAAGGACAGTGCTGTCCCCAGCTGCAGGAAGGAGGCGGACACACTGCAGAGTTCTGCAGCGGGCCCATGTCACAGCAGGAGCAGGGTCCACTTGTCCCAGGGCCGACTCCAAAGCCCGACTGCAGTCTCTGTGTGCCGGTCGCCGGCTGGCCGCACTCACTCCTGCGTCTTCCAGGAAGTGGGCTGCTCAGCGCCCCTCCCATGCAGCCCAGGGCTAAGAGAGCAGCAAGGAACACTGAGCCGGCCAGGACGGCCCTGCAGGTGTCCACCGCTATCAGATCTCTCCGTTTGGCCACCAATCTCGTGGCACTCACCCATCTCTTCACCCGCACACCATCCACCTGGTCCATCTACCCAACCAACAGTTTTACCCCGGTCTCATGGAGTTGTACATCTGAGGGGAGATGTAGACGTGTTTGGCGGTGTGCGTATGTGTGTGTGTGTGTGTGTGTGTGTGTGTGTGTGTGTGTGTGTGTGTGTGTGCATGCCAAGGACAAGGTTCTGTGAGGCCAGGGGCCAGAGTCCTGACTCAGGGGCTCAGGGGCTCATCTAGTCCTTATAGCAGCCCCATTGTCAGCTGCGCCTCACAGATGAGGAGACTGAGGCTTAGGGTGGCATCGGTGGTGAAGGTGGGCCTTGAAGCCAGAGGTAATGGCTGTCTGACCAAGACAGCCTCTGCAGCAGCACCCATGGCCCCACGTCATGGTCCCAAACCTGCTGGGGCCCAGAGGAGCTGACCTGGTGGTGGCCCTGTCTGGCTCCGGGCCACATCATCCTCACTTGATAGATGAAGAAACTAAGGTTCTGAGGGCTTCAAAGACCCAGAAAGGCCTGGCTTCTGCGCTGGCCCCCACTGGGGACTCTGGGCTCACAATCTCTCATGTATCTGTATGTGGTGTTGGTTCCACAGGCCATATATTTCACATGCTTTTACCTCCTGTTGTGGTTGGCTACAGGAAGCTGGATGTTGTGGCACATGCCTGTGATCCCTGTGCTCTGGGAGGCAGGAGGATTGCAAGTTCAAGCCCATCCTAGGGCAAGACCTGCTCTCAAAATAAAAAAAATTAAAAATGGGTGGAGGTGTGGATTACTGTGACGGCACTGGGTTCAAATTCCAGCCCCCCTCACATTCTCATTCTCTCTCTCTCTCTCTCTCTCCCCCCCCCACCCCTGAGGAATGTTGAGGGTCCTATGTTAGAAGCAACTTCCTCACCTGCAGTTCTCTCAGCTGGGTCTCCGTGCAAGTCCCCAGGAATAGCAAACAGGACTTTCACATTTCCCTGGCCCCGTGGTCAACGAGCCAATCGGTGAAGCTGAATGCCAGCGGAATCCTGCTCTGTGCCAAGCCTGGAGATCTGGGAACATGGAGGCTAGCGAGTCAGACCCAGTCCCTAGCCCTGTGATGGGGACAGTGGGCTAAGAGGCAAAATGATCTCCTCCAACCCAGCTTACAGAGGGAAACCGAGGCTTGGCAAGGTGCCAGATGTCACCCAAGGTCAGTGGTGGTGCTGCTGATCCAGTTCACAGCCACCTGGTGCCCAGGCCAAGCTCATTTTCTGGCCTGCCCTTGCCCAGCTGTGTGTTGAAAGCCCACGCTAGAGAAAGCTTCTCAAGTCCCCGCCTGGACGCCGAGTTGGTGACGTGGCCACTAGCTGCTCTGGCCCTCGGAGCAAGCTTCCTCCACCATCCTGGCTTCCCTCCCCATTCCTTCCTGACCACCGAGGCCACCAGGCACAAGACTGTCCTCCAGGGCATGGTCCTTTCCCTCGGCCCGTGGAGCAGAAACACCAGAAGGTGCTAGAGGGTGGCGTCCTGGGAAAACCACTTGCGACCTTTGTCCCTGCTTCCTCCCAGAGCTTAGCTGTTACGATGGCCAGTGGTGGAAAAGTTCTAGGCCACTCTGGGACACCTGGTGATGGCTCAGTGCCTTGGTCATAAGTATGACTTGCAGCTGAGCATGGTGGGGCACGCCTGTCATTCCAGCACTTGGGAGGCTGAGGCAGAAGAATTGCCATATGTTCAAGGCTAGCCTGGGCTGCATAGTGAGACCCTATGCTGCATAGTGAGACCCTATGCTATGCATATATATATATATATATATATATATATATATATATGCATGCATATGGAATATTGCTTCTGGAGACTCGCTGGCTCTGTGCTTCTGTTCACAGCCTCTCGTAGGGGCCAAGGAAGGACCAAGCCACGCCCCTTACCCTTTCTACATCAGGCTTAATATGAAAGACTAAGAGAGGAAAAGGGCCTGATTGTTTTTAAGAGCTGAAAAATGAGCTTTCTTCATGCCTGGGCACCTCCAGAGGGACCCAAGGGAGTGCGCTCCGAGCAGCTGCTGTGCGCCCGAAGCTCACCTTCAAGCTGAGGCCGGGAGCCAAGCACAACACCGCTGGAGCCCTGGCGGCTGCTGATGCCTGCCTGGCCGCTGGATCAGCCGGACGGGGCGCAGCAAATCACAGCTCCTTCCTCTCTGAAAGGGGGGGGGCTCCCGGCCTGGCGCCAAGCCCGCCCTGAGCCGCACTCTGTGCCCTGCTCCTGGCTGCCCTGGCTTGTTTCCATCCTGCATAGGACGGAACTCATGGGGCCACTGTGGGAGGAAAGCACGGGGGCCCCTGGCCAGCGAGGCAGGGGGAGAAGGATGCAGTTCACAGCGCTCTCCCGGGCTCCTTTCTTGCACTCTCGAGCTTCAGCTCTCTGAAAGCTTTGTCTTTGCTACATAATGTTGTCCCAAGCAAGGAAATATTATAGTGTTGAAGCCATTGGCATGGATTTTTACCATGCATTGTTACAGGTTATCTCAACTTTAAATACAGATCAAAGAGCATTGAACCCACAGCAGAACTGTTGAAATTTCACAGCCAGGACTACAGAGCTTGGACATGCGTGGGGGTGTTGTGCTGAGATGCGGCACAAAGCTGCTGGGAGGCCTATGGCCATTACCGTCAGCCACTGATGAGAAGGTACGAAAGTAGCCAGGCCACCTGCGACTGTGTTTGCCTGCCAAGTCCCCTTGCTTGGGCAGGTGGGCACTGGCCGCAGGTGGGCGCTGCCAGCAGGCAGAAAGGGGCTCCCGGCTAGTCCTGTTTCCTCTGCTCCAGGGCACAGCCCCAGACAGTCTTCAGCTGCCCAGGTCCGAAAACTTAATCACTGACTCTTTTTGGGTACCGGGAATCAAACTTAGGATCTTGCGCGTGCCAGCCCTGTGCCCACCCTGCTTTCTGCCTGGCCCGTTGCCAAGACTTTTCAGGCATGGAAGCAGGACGTGAACCCGGGCACGAGGCCCCGCTATGCAGCTGCTCGGCCATGGTGCCCATCCGGATGACACACGCACTGTTCTTCCTGAAGTTATATCCACACATGTGATACCAGAAACTCAGGGAGCAGGCGGAGTCGCAATGTGCCGGTCAACAGCATCAGCCGTGTGACTAATCCTCTAGCAGTCCTGGGTGTGGGGCCTCACACCTTGTAATCTCTGCACTGTGGTAGGCTGAGGCAGGAGGATGGAAGTTAATAGAAAGAAAGAAAGAAAGAAAGAAAGAAAGAAAGAAAGAAAGAAAGAGCAAGCAAGCTGGGGATGTAACTCAGGGTGAAGTCCCTGGGTTCGATCCCCGTACCATAGAAGAAAGCCCCAGAATCCCCCCCACTGCATGCTCTGATGGCCACAGAGCACACTCCTTCCAGGGAGAGGGGCCTTGCCCAACCGGCTCCCTGCTGCCCTCTCCTCACTCCACATCGCTCTTTCCTGTTGGCTTCCGTCATTCTCCTCACTGCTGAGACTCAGTACCAGACGCCAGCCCGTCCCAGGAGGAGAGGTTTATTTGGACGCATCTTTTAGCCCACGGTCCTCTGGCCCCAAGGCGTGAACAGGATGGCAGAAGGCGTGGCAGAGGCAGAGCTGAGGCATCACTGTCCCCTGAGGCCTCAGCGGCTCCCACTGGATGGGCGTCACTTCCGCACCAAGCTGTGACAACTCAAGCTGTGTGGAGATGTTGCCAACTGCCCTGGGAGTCACAGCTCTGCCCAGATGTGAGCCACCACTTCCACCCAAGACTTCCCTTCTGTTTTCCCTGGGGAAAGCTGCCAAACCCTCCACCTGCCACTCTGCACCTGGGGTCAGGCCTCACCTTAGGGTGGCCCAGGCTGTCCACGTGGGAGGAGCTATAGGAATGCAGGGGGCTGAGGGGTAGGGCACCGCTCAGGGGGATGGAGAAGCTGACGCAGCAGGGCGCCTTCCGCTGGGGCTGCTGGGGTGAGCCTGGCAAGTGGGGCCAGGTTCCAGGAGGCGGGGTGCCACAGTGCTGGTGGCCTCAGGGGCAGACCTTGGAGAGACTCCTGGGAATGCAGGGCTCATAGCTGATAAAGTTTTGCCAGAGCCCAAGTTACTGCCCCAAACCAGCGAGTCCTTTCTATCTTTGTGTCAAGTAATAATTTGTGAGCCATGGAAGAAGGGAGAAGTCTCAGGAGCATCTTGGTCCCCAGCACTGTTCTGAGTAGTCAGAACTCTTTTACTGCAGCACTAATAGTCACATTACACGTCTGTGG
This sequence comes from Capromys pilorides, assembly GCA_004027915.1. Taxonomy (NCBI): domain Eukaryota; kingdom Metazoa; phylum Chordata; class Mammalia; order Rodentia; family Capromyidae; genus Capromys; species Capromys pilorides. The sequence goes on from PVKN010001401.1 coordinate 23,048, forward strand.
CTGGCAGAAGCTGCTGATTGACAGCCAGTATCCAAAGACTACATTTCCCAGGATCCCTTGTGGCTATAGGCATAGCCGCTTGATTACATAACTAGGTTTGGTCTATGAATATAAAAGGAAGTTTAATAGCATATTAAAAGAACAACTATAACAAGGAGGCTCTAAGGCACCTGGCCACCAGCCTAGAATGTGGGCAAGATGGCTGGATCTGTAGCAGCTACCTTGAACCACAGTATCACCTTGTAGCTGAAGATTACCTGCTAAGGATTAGAAGAGAAAGACATCTACGTTTCAGGTGACATTTTTGGTGAGAATAATAAATTTTGATATTATTTAAGTCATAATTTTTTATGCTGTTATGTTTAATGAAACTCAACCCTAATAGATATAAGTGGTTGTAAATGAAAATCAGAAGCAGGACTCATCTTCTGAAATTTTTAACAGATGCAGCCCCATAAAATGTGGATGTTTAGACTCTGCCAAAGTCAGAGAGCTGATTTAATGGCAGGGCCTGGGATGGGAGCAACAGAGGAAGCGGGCCTGGTATTTCTGTATAGACAGCACTAATTACAGCAGTTACGAGTGACAAAGAGTATTGGTTTCCTGGCTGGAGTGGACGGTGTCAGAGTGCGGGCAGGAGGTGGGGGAGAGCTTGAAGTGCATTCCACGTGGAGATGAAGTCTTGCTTCTGCCATTAGCAGGATTAGGCGTGGGTCAGTGGCATTTGTAAGCAGCTGTTTGAGCATTTGTGACTTTTTTCCTGCTTGATCAAAATGAAGCATCGTTACACACTGGCACCCCTGCCAGGCTTTAGAGAGATACCCTGGGATTCCACCAGCTGGAGGGAAGTGGCTTTGAAGTCGCGCCTCCGAGGTGCACAGGGAGGAACTCTGAGAGTTTGTTGCCCACCAGGACAGACCCTCAGCTGAACTCCAGAGACAACACAGGTCAGCGCGGCAGTGTGCCCTGGACCTAGCATTACTCTGCAGACTGAGGCAGGAGAAAGAATGACATCTCCATAAGGTGAGGGCACCGGGAACTCGGTCCTCTGGAGTCTCAGGTCAGTGGCCAGGTACCCAGACTCTGAAGCGAAATAGCCTGGCTTCCGATCCCAACTCAGTCACCTACCAGGGAGGTCACCTTCGCCAAGTTACTTCATTACTAGGTACCTCAGTGTCCCCATCTGTAACATGGGCTCAACATTAGGGTCTGGTTTTTACTGATGATAGGCTAAGAAACCAGGCCTTGCCGTAGGAGCCAGCAGTGGAGTGAACTGTTGCCATGACTATCATGGCTAACATTATTCCACAGTTTTTCTTTGGAAATTAACTCTTTGACAAGAGTTGTTTTTAATTAAGTGATGTTTAGTGTGTTTTAGAATTATTCTTATTGCATTTCTTTATATTTTATGGTAACGGGGATGCCGGGGATTGAATCCAGGATCTTTGCACTGGGCTGTAACTTTTTTTCCCCCCTTTAGTTTAGAGATGAGGTCTCACTAAGTCTTTAAATTGTTAAGGTTGGGCTCAAACTTGTGATCCTCCTGCCTCAACCTCCCAGCGTGCTGGGATTACAGGTGTGCACCACTATGCCCAGGTATTTATTACATTTATTCTGTTAAAAATTGAACAAGGAGAGAGGTTAGAGAGTCAATTTCTATATTATAGTCTTAATTTAAAGCAGAAAATATGAGTTTAAAGTATCCCACAAAATGACTTTAAATTTTCGAAACAGCTCAATAGAACATGCTAGCACATTCAAATCCCCCGCTGACAAAAGAAATGGGTTGGGAGAGGTCAGTTCAGTCCTTCTACTAACCTACTTTTTTATGAGTTCACCTCCAGATGTAGGTGGGTCTTCTGGGGATAGGGTGGGGAGGACCCCAAAAGGCTGTTTGTACAATAGAAAGGCCAAGGGCCTGTGCCAGGAGAGAGAGAGTTTTCTCAGTCAGGGTGCTTCTGGGCCTGAGTCCAGGAAGCTCTGCCCTTGGGGAGCCCCCAAACAGTAGCCCCGTGCTCCAGTCTGCTCCCCCAAGAGGATGCTGCAGACGGCGCCGACTTTGTGCTGAGTGCAAGGTGCAGGCGCAAGGGGGCTCCTGTGGTTGTCTGTCCCTGCCCCGTCACCACCTGGCTGCTCTCTGGGGACCTGGCTGCTCCGCACTTAGCCCAGACTACTCAGGTGGAGCCACCGAGACAGGGCAGCCACAGGCCACATCGTCACTTAGAGTCACCATGCCAACTCAAGGCCCAGCTGGAGACGTGGAGCTGCCCCCGGGCCGGATCAGACTGTGCCCATGGCGTCCGCTTGTTGCCCAGTCTGGGCTGCCAACCTGGGCACTTCCTGGTGTGTCCACTGCTCTGCACTGGACGAGCTTGACCAAAGAGAGCTGCGGAAGCTGATGGAGTCCCAGGAGTGGGAGTGGCTTCCGTTGCCTCTGGGGTGGGGGAGACTGAACAAGGGGCCCATGCAAGAAGGCAGCACTAGCGGGCAGGGAGCACCCAGCGCCAGCCGGGCAAGTTCAGCTCCACACCTCCCCTCCTGGGCCCCATCACTCTCCAAGGCGGGGTCTGTGACAGCTGCTGTGTCTCCAATGAAGAAACTGAGGCACAGAGAGGTGACCTTGCCCAAGGACACAGCCCTAGCCAACAGCAGACCTGAAGACGCATGGTCACTGCCATGTCTGTGTCTGCTCCTAGAGGCCCTGCTCATGCCAGCCCTGTGCCAGTGCAAGGTGTTGCCAGGTCCTTGTGGCCCCTGAGGTGCTCTTAGGAAACAGTCATTAAAGCCCTGCAGGTCTCATCCATAGCCTTAGTGCCAGGCCTCAGGGCCCTGGTTCACTCTAGGCGGGCAGAAACTTCTCAAAAAATGAGGCCAATCAAGATGGGTTTCCTGGCCTGGGGAGATAGCTCAGCAGTCTCAAGTGCTTGCCTGGCAAGTGCAAAGACCCTGTACTGCGTGCTGTTCAGGCCCTGCCCCTGGGGACACTGAGCTGGCCCAGAACGGTGTGGTAGCACACACCTATAATCCCAGGGCGGGGGAGGCTGAGACAGGAGGATCACTATGAGTCTGAACTGTGTAGTGAGACCCTGTACCAAATAAACGATTAAATTAAAAGTTAAAAAATAAAGATGGGTTTCTAGCTCTGTGCTACCGACCTTCGGTGGGCGATTCTTTGGGGTGTCGCCGTCCTGTCTCTTGTGGGGTGCTCCCATTCTCCTCCTCTAGAGGTAACTGCCAAAGCTGCCCCTGGACATTGTCTGGCACCCCCCAAGGGGCAAGTCATTCCTTGAAGGCCCCACCCATGACCTCGCCAGGTCAGCGGCCTAAAGCACCCAAGTGACTGACTGACCTAGAGGGGATTTGTTCTCAGCCACGTCAGGCCCCCGAAATACCCGTGGTGAGAGCAGGCAGCCGGGGCCAGCCCAGCACTGACGCCAGCCCACAAGTATGTCGCCAACTCTGCCAGCGCCAAGCCTGAAATCCACATGTGCCGCAGCAAGACAGCCCCCAGACCCCGGGTGACGTCACAGCGCCAAGGCCCGCCCTGCGTCTCCCCAAAGCATCCTGGGTGGAGGGCCTGCTGGTTTGGGGGGACGCCAGGCCTCAGGAAGGTGGCATTTTCAGATGGCAGCAGAAGCAGATGGGCTATGCTGTGGCCGCAGCTGGCAGCGGTGGGCGCCCAGCAGAGGCTCCGGTTTCCTGTGAGCAGCAGTTTCTTCCCACGGGCAGAGAGAGAAGAAAACGCTGCCCGAGCGAACTCGGGCCCCGGGCTGCACGGGACCGGGGCTGGGTGGATGTTGGTGAGTGGCAGAACACGCAGCACAGAGCTCACCTCAGAAGAGCACGGCCTAGGTACAAAGCCAGGATCTACTTGCGTGGTATGAGTCTTGTTTCTCCTAATTCAGGGATTTTGAGGAGAATCTCACTGAGTTTCTGCCCTGGTCCTGTGAGGAGCATCTCATAACTGCTGATGAACCAGGTGCCTGAGCACATAGTAGGGTTCTCTCTGTCTGTGTTTGTTTATTTATCTTTGCACTGCTGGCGATTCAGTCCAGGGTCCTCCACACACCCTGCCAGCACCGTACTGCAGAGCTACAACCCCAGCCCTTTGTTAATTTTTTGATTTTAAGACCATCGTAAGTTGCCCAGACTGGCCTTGAACGCGTGATCTTCCTGTCTCAGCCTCCTGGGTTGCTGGGATTACGCAGGTACACCGCTGCACCGAACTTATGTCTTACAAACTGAATGTTACTTCACTGGCTGACTCACAACCTACTAGTTGCAGAGTAATTTTATAGGTACATGTGACATTACATGATTAAGAATTAAATTTCAAAAAATGCTTAGGAGTCGATCTTCTGACGAGTATGTAATTTTGCTTTAGCCAAAAGCCTGCCCGACAAATTCCTGTCCCTCCCCACCCCCAGTGGAAACTTGGACATGTTGTTGGCCTCCCCCACCATGTACAGGGGTCACAGCTGGAATTTACAGGGTGCCTTGCATGAGCCAGGTATGGCTCCCTGTGCTACATGTGTGCACCCTCATGCATCTTCACGACAAGCCTTCAGTGGACGCTGCCACAGTGGCCCCGTTAGCATGAAGGACGGTGAGGCCCAGACAGGGTGATGGAGCTGCGGGTCTAAACTGCAGGTCGCGGTAAGGGCTACAGGAGCCGCTCTGAGCACAGAGCAACACATCAGAAGCCCAAGTTCAGCATTTAAAATGAGGAGCTAACTGCTGTCGCGGTGTTAGTCACACCCCAGATTCACGTTCTGTCATCCTCAGCACACAGCTGCAGAGCTCAGTGACAAGCCAGGGCCTGAGACGGCTGCCGGGGCTCCAGCCATTACCCTGGCATTTCAGGCAGGAAAAAGAGGACGAAAGAAGGGAGGACCCAAAAGGCTCAATTTCCAAAGAGAGTAAACTCGTTGTAGAGAGCCTTTTCCAGAGCCCTTTCGGGAGACGCCTGCTTGATGTCTTGCAGGCTACCTCTCGCTATAAATAAGGTGGGCGTGGCTGAGGGCTTTGGATCCAATACAGTAAACAAAGTGGAGGCTCTGCTCGTAAAGACGGACACTGAGCAGGCACTTGGCCAGCTACTCTTTGCTTATTTACGCCAACCCTATTAACCACAATCCCATCTATAAATCTGGAGCCCCTAATTCAAGGGAGGACTCTTTGGAATGATCCAGAACCAATCCCCAAGCTCATTGGGGGCCCACTTTCTTAACTTTGGGTGTTTTCTAGCCTCTTGGTGCCTCAGTTTCCCCACTAGGAAAGGACAGCGACAGAGTCCGTTGCGAAGATAAGAGGGGAGGAGACGACGCATGCGCACCTCCGACGGGGTTTCCCTGCTGCTGCTTTTACAACCTGCAGAGTAAAAGCAGAGAAATCTCGCATCTGGGGCTCAGATTTCTCAGAAATCGCTTTGTTGGCTTTTTAAAACGCCAGCATCTTGGCTCTCGCGTGGTTGGTGGGCGGCAGCGGGTGGGTGTGGGGTGGGAGAGGCCTCGGGTTCCAGGGAGGACGCTGCTTTCCACGCAGCTGCTCGCAGTGCTGTGGTCCCCGAGAAGAGAGCGGTATTCCAGGCTAGGGGTCCTAGATGACCTCTGCTCCACCCTGGGCCTGGCTCGGTGGCCTCTGTCTGTTGTTCATCCCTGCTTGGCCCTGACCTAGTGTGGTGACCTTGGGTGAGCCGGGCACACGGTGCCTGAGGGCCCCAGTCTCACGTGGCGAGCAGGGACAGTCATGTCTGCCCCATTTGGTGCTTATGGGAGGAGGAGGGGCCCGGCGCACTGGACCCGAGCCTCTCCACCTGCGATGTCCTCAAGGGGCCTCAGGAAGTCGGACCTGGGCATCTCTCTGGCCTCCTCCTCATTGTCGCTGAGGGTGGCTGTGGGTCATTGTGGAGGAGCTCCTGGCTCTGGAGGGGAAGATGGTGCACAGCTCAGCCTCCTGGAGAAGCTGGTCTGTCAGCTTTCCTGGTGGGAACTCGGCTGTCCTCATCGGAGGAGCTCAGGGCCTCGCTGGTGCTGAGGTTGGCTGCGGTATTTGTCCGGGGAGCTCTGGTGCTTACCTTGAGCGTCTCTTCCTGGCCTCAGCTCAGAGGCCCCAGCCTCCTAGCGCAGATCCTCCATCCCACTGGCACAGACTTTCTAGCTTGCGCCACTAACCCTTGTGCCTTCCTGGCACAGATCTGTGAAGCAGGCCTGCTTGAGACTTGTGCTGGGTTCCAGTCTTCCAGCTGGTCTCATGGGAGGCCTTGTTGTAAGCTCTAGGCCGCCGGCTGGACTCATGCAGGACATTATCATGGGATCTAGGCCCTCAGTGGATTGTTTGTCCTTTTGTGTGTGGACAGATGTCCTACACTCTTATATATGATTCTTTGGGTGACTACTATAAAACAATCTTATAATTAAATGTCCTGTATTGTATTGTTTTCCCCCACAAAACCCCAAACCGCAGCATTGGGGTGCCCAATCCCTCTTCCTGCCCCCTTCTGCTGGCGGCCACTTTCTTTGGGTGGCCTTCCCAGATGACCTGTGCAAGGCTACGAGCCCTGCACCCCGCATGGCCTCCTCTGCCTTCTCTTCCTCTCGAGCTCTCACCCACTGCCCTGTCTGGACTTATTTCAATGATTTGAGGTCCTGCCCTGAGCTGATTCTCCATTCATCCTCAGAGTAACGGATGGACAGGGAAGAGGGCAAGGTGGGACTCCACGAGAAGAGAGGGCGCAGGCCTCTCATCAGCTGGACCCAGGGTCCCCACAGCCTGTGGAGAACTTGGAGCGATCGATCTAACTCTTGGAGAGCGGGAAGTGAAAGGAGAGGCGACACTTTTGGAACACAAACCGCCTCCCCATCGTAGCCCCACAGTGTCCTGGTAGTGAAGACAGCTGCGGCAGGTTGTGCCGGAAAGGCGGCGGAGTCGGAGGCCAGAAGGGCACAGGAAAGCCCTGGCTTGATCGCTTAACCTACTATTTTAAACAGGATTGATCGTGCTGCTCTGCCGGTCCATCCATCCACAACCCCTCCCACCCATCCACCCATCCGTCCCCCCACCCTCTCATCTAGCACCCATCCAGCCAATCACCCCTCTGTCTGTCCGTCCATCTGTCTGTCCATCCACCTCTATCTGCCATTTCAGCAGAACCCCTACCTTCATGCAGGTCAGTCATGTGGGAGATGCCAGTGGACTGGTGTACATTGAAACAATGCCACCCAGTGTATGTCACTGCTACGTGACCTGATGAATTGCTGTTTCATTTATGGAGTACCAGTTATGCGCAGCCCCTGTGCCAGGTCTTGTACGCATTACCCATATGAAGTAGATGTGTTTGATCCCATCTTACAACCCGTGCAGTGTAATTGTGAGAGATTAAGCACCTTGTCCTAAATTGCACAGCCAGTAGCTGAGATCTAGATTTTCTGAGCTCACAGCCCTTCCTACCATGGCATAACTTTTTCTTATGGATGTCTCCAAGGTATACATTTAAGCTGAAAGTCGGGAGTGACAGCTCTAATATAAGCTCTAATCAGTTTCCTCACTGGTACCCTTCCAGAGAAACAACTATGGCGGATGGGGATTGTGTTGATTTAGCTAGGCCAGGACTCCCAGGACCCCTGCCCCTGCCCCTGCACAGTTTCTGGTTAGCATGGCCACCGTATATATTTTGGGAGTGATCGGGAGGTGGAAGTGAATGGGGATGTCCCGCTGCTGCACGTTGGGCAGCAACGCCAGGGGGTGCCCCGCAGCCAGCTCACCACGCTGAAGACCTGCCTTCCCCCGCAGACCCGAGTGGATCCTCGCGGGTGAGTGCTTTGAGGTGGTGTGAGACTGGAGAGGTTCCAGCAGCGGTCCCCGGGGCTCCAGGGCCTCCTCACCCTCCCCTCCTCTTGCCTCTCCTTCCTTCCTTCCTTCCTTCCTTCCTTCCTTCCTGCAGTAACCCTGTGGAGCCAAGGATCGAGCACCCAATCCCTGTCTCACTGCAGGAGCTGTCTCCTCAGCCCCTCCTTGGCTTTTAAACAAGGATCCACGCCTCCATCCACTGCTCCATTGTTTTCAAGCACCTAAGAGCACAGAATGGTGGCCTACCTACCTAAAACTCTACTTAAAGATGTTTTTTAAAAAATGCCTCCAAGGGCTGAGGATGTAGCTGAGTGGTATAGTTCTTGCTTTGAATGCACAAGGTCATGGGTTCAATTCCCAGCATCAGAAAAAAAATATATAAATCAAATAAAATCCCTCCAAGATGAGGGGTAGGTCTGTTTGGAGATTGGGGTGGGAGGGAATCCCAAATGCCTTCGACCTAGTGATTTCCCAAACCACTCAGTGGTTTTTCCCCAGACCTGCCCCTGAGGCCCTAGACTTGGCTGTACCTTTGAGGCAAGACAATCTCTCCGCTGGCTGCTGGAGAAGGCAGATTGTCTAGTGGAAAATCCTGATGCCAGCTCGCGCCTTGTGTCGCAAGGCTGTGGCCAGACTAGGGCTGGCGGGCGTGTGTGTGTGTGTGTGTGTGTGTGTGTGTGTGTGTGGATGCTGCGGAGTAGAAAGTGATGTGTCTTGGTTAGACAATGCCAGCAGATACTATTTGATATTTATAAACTTTTCCAGACTCTCCGAGCAGATGAGCGACTTCAGTTTTACAACCACAAATAGTACATTCCTCAACATGTGCGTGTGTGTGTGTGCGTGCGCGCGCGCGTGTACGGCACACCAACGCGGCTGAACCCGGAGCTCATCAAAAGCAGAAGAACACAGGGCAGATGTGTGCCTGAGCTCCAAGGGGCCACAAGGAGAGGAGAAGAATTAGTGTCTCCATTACCACGAAGGAGAAATAGCAATCACGTGATCTGTCCAGAGGAAGAAAGAACATTCCACCAAAGAGCAGGTGATTTTCCATGCTAGAAAGGTAGAAATGTTGGTCCTGTTCATCCTGGGGCTCAACAAACCATGCTCCACAGCCGGCTGCTGTTGTCAGAAGCACAGCCCTGGTCGCTGTCCTCCTGCTGTCTATGGCTACTTGCGGCCCACGATAGTAGTGGGTTGGTTTTTTGGAACCAAAACCATACAGCTTACAAAACCTGAAATATTAACTGTGTGGCCCTTCAGCAAAGGCAGAGCTGGGGCTCCGTGGAAGAGGCCTGCCAAGACTTTATGGGGCTCTGGTTCCCGGTTTGTCAAGAAACCATGTCAGAACAAGCCAAAACCTGCTGTGGTCATTAGAGCTGCGGCTATGTCTTATTCGGTGCATTAAGAAAAAAGTAAGACTTGGGCTGGGAGTGGCGCTAAGGGATGGAGTGCTTGTCTAGGTTGCATCCCCAGCAATGTAAAAATAAATAAATAAATAAATAAATAAATAAATAAATAAATAAATAAAATAAACGAAAGAAAAAAAGAATATCCGATCACTAGGTGCCTCCCTATTGTCTTTGTTTTCAGTTGAGCTTTGTACGCTCAAGAGCAGGAAGTCTGTCTCCTCCTCTTGGTCTGCTCCTTCTTCACCCTCCCATTGTTTAAGATCCTTGGGTTGCGCCAGGCTCCCAGGGGCCAGTCCTGCTTCCCAGCGCCAGACCTCCTTCAGGTGATGCTTCTCATTACCAGCAGGGGTCGCTATTGCGCCCAGGGCGCCCTCTAGATCCCTGCCATGCCTGACCTGGTTGCTGAGTTCAGCAGCACCGACATTCCTGGGATAGGAAGGATTTGCAGCCACCCGCGTGTCTGCCTGAAGCAGCCTCCGCAGAGCCCACATGGGCCCTTGAACTTCGCCCGGGAGCTCTTCTCGCGAGCTCCTCAACCTCAGCTTAAGGTGTGTGTGTGTGGGGGGGGGGGGGCGGTGACCCACTGTGGTGGGGTTGTTCACTTTGAGCCATGGTTGGACAGCTTATTCCTTCCTGGAGGAGAGATCTGGCTTCACCTGCGAATTCAGGAGGCCACTGTCCTGGCCACGGCACTCGAGGGAGCCCGGTCGGCTTCTGTCCCCAGCGCGGCCTTCTGATGAGGCGCACACGAGGCTCTGACTTCCACATGGGGAAACTGAGGTACACAGGGCCAAGAGTGTGACCAAAAGCATAAGTTTGGGGAACAGAGTCGGGGTTACGACCCAGGTGACTGGCTGCAGAGGCTGGGTGTTTAATCTGGCCAGGATGCCAGGTGGGGGGAGAGGCAGAACTGTTTATCCCAGGGCTCAGCAAACTGTGGTCCACAGCTGGACCTCCCTGGACCTCAGCTCAGGCAGGGCTCGTCTCTGCGTGCACTGGCTTGCACACTCACCACACACTTGTTCACATACACCTGCAGGCCACAGCCTGGCCCGTCGTTAACTCCCTCTGCAGCCCTGCTGGACAGTGGGTTCTCTGCCTGCCAATCAGAGGCTGCCCTGGGCCGCTGGGGGCGCTCTGGGGTGCTGCGGAGGGCGCATCTCTTTTGGGCCTTGCTGAGCTACAAGCTGCATGCTTTGGACAGTGGGGCTGTAGCGGAAGCTGACACACAGGGAGGATCGGGCTGTGTTGTGGGCCACCAGCTCCAGCTGTGCCACGCAGGCGGCCCCCGAGCAGGTGCAGCCCTGATGCCAGAGCCGTCTAGGCTCAGTTCTGCCACCCATGGCCATGAGCGCCACCCCTCGCATTTGGGCAGAGCCAGGGCACCTGCAGGGTGTGAGGAGGGCTGGGCCCCGACCCGTCCAATCCGGTAGACCCCGCGCCCCCCCCCCCCCCCGCCCCTCCACAAGGCTGCATCCCTGCGGCTCTCTTCCCCCATCCTGGGCCAATTTTCTACTCTGGGCCTTTGCGTCCTGAGCCCCCAGCTGGATATGTTTCTGTTTTGAAACTTAACAAGTGTCCCCAGGAGCTCAATGAAGACAGTGGAAAACCTAGAGCACAGATTCCCATAGTAGGACACAAGGGCGCTAGACAAAGACGGGTGTCAGAGCTGGGAAGAAGAGAGCTTGAGTTTCTCATTTTACACACAAAGCAACTGGGCCCCAGAAAGGTCGAGTGATTTCCCATAGGTTGCACAGCCAGTTGCCTCTGATTTAACAAAGTCTTTTCCAAGGCAATGCTGCAGGCGCAGGGGTGGATGCGTGGCCTGCCCTGTCTAATTAGAGCCACCCGAATCCCTGGTGAGGTGTTATTGGTCCCAGCTCTGGTGTTGAAGGGCCTTCCTGCCTTGGACTCCCGGAGGCGTGGAGCTGGGGTTCAGGCCAGGCAGCCAGCTCCCAAAGCTTCCCCTCCTCCCTGCGTCCCCTTCCTAAAACGTCATCTGCCCAGGAGAAAAGCCGGGTCCCAGGCCTGCACCGCCCCTCCCTCCTGGTCCCTACTGCCCACAGCAAGCCCACCTTCAGCGCCGCTGCATTCTTCTGATCTGGACCCCACAGCCCCACTTGAGCTCGCTGACATTCCGGGGGTCCTGGAGATGGAACACAAGGCCTTGGTACTGAGCTCCACCTGGAGCTCTGTTTTATTTTTAAGTTTTAAAATGGCCTCTTGCTGAGTCAGTGAGCTGGCTCAGCTGGTTTCTAGCATGTGATCCTCCTGCCTCAGCCTCCCAGAGTGCTGGGACCGCAGGTGCATGTCCCCACGCCCAGCTGAGCTCCAGGATTTCAACTTGTTCTTTAGCAATGTAATGTATGTGTAATACACGTTTACTTTTTCTGAATTGAGCATCTACTATGGTAGGCCCTGCTCTGGGATCAAGGACACAGTAGCAAATGTGACACAAAAATCTCCGTCCTCATGGAGCTGACCTGTAGTAGTGGAGATCCACAGACAGGAAGTAATCAAATGGATATCATCACACCTGGTCCTCACAAACACAGCATGTGTGTGTGTGTGTGTGTGTAACAAACCTAAGCTGAGAGGAATAGAAAAAAACATATAGGAGAAGATATCAGACAGAGAGGTCACAGGCAGCTTTCTGGAGGAGGTGGAAGATGGGCAGAAGGCACAGCAAGTGCAAAGGCCCCGTTGTTGGCCTCTGGACGGAGCCTGAGTGTCTGAAACCTTTCGGGAGGTTCTGAAGGAACCTCTGTGGAGGAGGGTGGGGCATGCTCCCCGAGAGCTCCCAACCTGGCCAGAGGGGCGCCCCGAGGCTCTGTTCTCCCTACAGGCCCACTGCAGCTCACAGAGCCGGCCTGTAGGGGCCGGACGGCAAGGACAGTGACTCAAGGTGGCCCTGGTCCGGTTAGGGCCACTGAGGAACCGTGGTCTGCGCGCTGCAAAATCCCACTGGGCAGCTACAAAGCCCTGCCAGGCGGGACCAGCGCCCCAGCCACGCATACCACCGGCTCGGCTTTCCTTTCCCACAAGTGACGCGACGCAGGCCGGGCTAGGGCCGCGTGTGTGCGGTGCGCAGCGTGTGCGCGGCACAGGCGTGTGCGGGCGCGGGAAGAGCGCACAGGCGCCGCGCAGCCTGGAGCGCCTGGTGGGCTCGCTGCCGCCCCCTCCTGGCCGCCGCCGTCCTCGGGCTCCAGCAGTTTCTGATGCAGCCGCCGCCAGTGGGGGTGGGGGTGGGGGGTGAGGAGAAGGGAAGCTGTAACCCGATTCCCAGCCACCGCCTGTGACCTCATCCGGACTAGAGGCCAGCGAGGGAGACACTCCTGGGCCCTGCTGGCCACAGACATCCCGGGAGGGGATGTCCCACGGATGACATCACTTTGCTGGTGTCCCCGACGGGAGGGTGACCGCGGGAATGCCAGCCCTGTGCTGTGGGCACCACGTGGAGACATATGGGGTGACCGTGGAAGGGGATTCGGGGTTGATGGCCTCGCTAGGAGCAGAGGTCCACTTCCAGGGCTGCAGATTCCCAAGGGGAGGGCTTACTGACTCCCAGACGGCAAAGACGCTGCTGCCAGGGATGAGGCAGGGCCATGCCTAGCGTCTCAGAAGGTGTGGCCCAGAAATACCCAGAAGCCTCCAGGCCCACGTGAGCGAATAGTGCGGCTGTTCTACTCTGCACACGTAGGCACGCACACACACACGTGTGCACACCTGTGCACACGCAGAGGCAGCCTGAACCTGGGAACAGCAGGATGGCTTTGCAGCGCAGGCTCAGAGCTCTAAGGCACAGGCTAAAGATGGGGAACATCTCTTTCTCTGGTGCCTTGGTTTCCTAAGCCACGAGCACCACCAGCAAGGAGCTGGTATCCTGCCCGGCCTAAACTCCTGACTCTTAAGGCTCTCAATGGGAGGCGCCGTGGCTCAGCAGGTCGGACCCTGGCCATGGAACCAGAGACCTGAGTTTGAATCCTGATTCTGCCCCTTTTAAGCTGGGCGTCCCCATGCAGGGTTCTTGCACATCCGAGCCTCGGCTTCCTTCCTCCTGAAACTGGGGGACAGCAGCGCGTGCCCTTCCCCTGTGCCTCTGGCACCAGGCGCCTAGGGCTCAGTACTGACCTGCGGGTGCACCTCTGCGCTGCAGCCGACTCTCGGAAGCCTTCGAGAGGCTCCCACCTGTCCTAGTCTTAGGTCCCGTCAGAACCCTGGGGTCTTATCCCTGGCCCCTTCCTAGACTGTGCATTCTAAGATGCTGTTTCTCACTGAAGTGTTACTGACTAAGATGGCCTTGCTCATTCTTGCTTGCAGCGCGCCCCTGCTCTCACCTGGGGAGGGCTGCCTCTCCCTCAGGCCGTGTGGCCCCCGTGGCCCTGGACTCCTTCCCCGGCTTGCTGAAGGGGCAGGTGACTGGAGCACACTGATCGTCAGGTCTCACAGGTCTGTCACAGGTAAGAGAGGACACTCAGAGCCAGCAATGGTCTCAGGGCTCTGCGACTGGATCTGACCCCGGGAGAATTGAAGACCCTGGGTGTGAGATCTGAGGGGTGGGCGCTGGGGCCTCCAGGGGGAACAGGGCTTTTGCTCCTGTTGGCACTCTCAAAGCCAGGACAGATTCTTCATACCTGGTCCTGTAATTTAAGTTCCTTCCACATTGCATGCAAAAGTTCTGCTCTGCGGTCACGCCGCCACTACCCGCCCAGCTGAGCCTTAAAAACAAGTCCTACTGGAGGCTGACAAGACACTGGGACGCCCGCCCTGGGGCCTCGTCACTACCCAGCCCACAGCCCCACAGGCTGCTCTTAGACTCCCCCTGTTCCATGCTGCCCCAGGCCCTTTGCCTGAGCCGTGCCCTCCGCCTAGAATGTTCTCCCCACCCCTGTTCCCTGCCTGGCTGATGCCTCATCATCTTTGAGGGCACAGCTTAAATGTCACTTCCCCCGAGGGCTCCTCTGGTTACTGTGGCTGTGTAACACATTACCCCAAATACCAGAAACATGAAGCGACTGTTCTTCAGCTCTCGGACTCTGTGGGGTGGGAGGTTGGACAGGACGTGGTGGGGACAGCTTGTTACTGCGCCAGGCTGTCTGGGGCCTCGGGTGGAGGCCTCGGCAGGGAAGGCTGGTGCATCCTCAGGGCTGGCAGGGGACACTGGCAGTGGCAGCTTGCCGCGCCTCCCTAGGGGCTGTGGCGCGGCTCACACGGCACCACGCCTGGGCTCCTCAGTGCGTGTCCCAGGAGCGACAAGCCAGACAGAAGCTCCCCAGCCAGGCTGGGAAGTCACACGCCTCACGTTTACCACATTCTGGCAACTGGACTCCAGTTACCCAGACTGGACTAAATTCTGGGCAGGGGACGCAGAGCCGCCTCTCTGTGGGGAGCGCTTGTGCCATATTGTAAAAGCTCAGAGGATGGGTGGGAGAGCCTCCTCAGAGGAAAGGTTGGCCTTTCCATGAGGCTGTCCTTGGAGAGGCCATCTGTCACCAGCCTTCTAGCACCTGCTGGAACGAGGTCGCCTCACACAGACAGAGCTTTTCCTCCTGTAACCCCTGCACACTTTAGGAGCCCGGCAGATGCCTCCCTGCTTTGGGCCATGTGCACCTCTGTATGGCCTGGGCCTGCCTTCTCCACCTCTCCTCTGACCTCCTCAGTCCTCCCTCCTTTCTTCTCCCCTGTCCCTGTGAGGCCTCACAAGGAACAGGGACACCCAGACCCCACTGGCAGCCCCCAGTGGGGACTAGAGGAGACAGCCCCCAGACATCCACTCTCTTCTCCTCTCCCAGAAGCAAAGCCCCTCATCCTCACCAGCAGAATATACAGCTCAGCTAAAGACCAGACCACTCCGGGGCTGGACCCCAGGACACAAAGCCACCAGGAGCAGGCTGTGCCCACAGCCCGTCACACTCCCGGGGCCCCTTCCTCCTTCCGAGCCTGCAGACAGGGTCCAGCTGCTGGCACTCACACTGGTCCCGTGAGGCCCCACGCTGGGCCCCCAAGCCCCTGGCTCCTGCTCATAGGCCCTGAGTTCCAGCGGTGTTGTCTTAAATTCACAGGACCTGGGCAAGTTGCTGGGGCTGCAGTGGAAGATGGACCCAGCCCCAGTCCCGCCTGGGCGCCACCTGTGATGAGAGCTCCCGCTGCTTGCATGGGTGCAGGTGTAGACAAGACCCGAAAGGCTCTGCAGCCCAAAGCACCGGGCCTGTGTTGGTTTGTGGAATCAGTGATTACAGTGAGGAGGAAGCGGGGACACAGGCTGTGAACAGCCCTAGAGGGCCCCGGGTGGAGCTGGTGCCTCTTCCCCGCCAGGGTACTGCAGACGCTGAGTACCCCGGTGCCCTGCTGGTGGGTCCCTGAGCACTGCCGGGCCTCTGCCTGTGCCCTGGGCTCTGCCCACCACGTGCCAGTAGCACCTCCCGAGCTGCTGCAGTCCGTGCTATCTCCAGACATAGGCGAGAGATGGCTGCAGACAAGACTTCGGGCGGCTAAGAGTGGCTGCTCCATGGCTTGCTGGGCAAAGGCTTTGCTGCCCAATGTGTTCTGGGTCCTGGCCCGGGCCTACCCAGCCTGGTATTGTGCAGATGGGAATGGCCCCGTCATACTCAGCCCGTGCCGACCCCGGGCTCTGGGCCTGGGCGTGAGCAGCAGCCCTGCTTCCCAGGCAGCTGCTTGCAAACCCTAACATGCTGACTCGCAGAGGCGCTGCTGACGGCTTCCGATGCCACCGCCCACAGGTTCCCAGCCCCCGGCTCTTGCCGAGGACCAGAGCCGCCCTTCACTGAGGGCCTGAATGCCCTCAGCGGCATCCCATGTCACCTCCACATCTGACAGAGAAAGAAACTGAGACTCCCCGTGGCATCTCCTCCTTGGGCTGAAGCCCACGCTTGATGCAGATCCTGGAGCTGCCCTCCAGGGACCAGCCAGGTCGCCAGCCAGCAGGGCCTGGCCAAGCCGGTGAGTTCCAGGAGTCCCGTCATGAAGTGTTTCAAGCCCATGAAAGAAGAAGTGAGAATAGCGCACTTCCAGTGCAGCAGGCTCCGACTGCCCAGCTCCGGCTGAATCTGCTTTGCGACTTACATTGTGCAATATGCATTTTACTGAAAAAAAAATGCACACATGTAGAGAAATGCATATCGGAGATGACTGGCTCAGTGACTTCTCCAAAGCAAAGCCAGAGGCCAAATTAAGAAACCAGTGGCGCTGCGCGGTGCAGCACACACCTGTAATCGCAGCGGCTCTAGAGGCCGAGGCAGGAGGATGGAGGGCTCGAGGCCAGGCAGGGCAACTGACCTTGAGATTCTGTCCCAAATAAAAACTGAAAAAGGCCAGGGATGTAGTTCAGGGCTCCAGCACCTGTTTGGCACTTGTGGGGCCCTGAGTTCCAGCTCCAAGCCTGGAGGGGGAGGAAAAAAAGGAGGAAAAGAGGTGATGGGGAGAGGTCAGCTAGTGGCGGCCACCAGCCCCGCGGAGAGTTTTTCTCGTGCCACCTGATTCCATAAGAGACAGTACACCAGGTGGAGTTGGAGCCCCTGAATAAAACTCCGCCCCATACAATTTGCTCTACCAATTTACTCCCTAAACCGGCTCGTCGTCACCACCTTCCACCTTCCACAGCAGGAACACAGGCGCCAGGCTGGTGAGATAGCTCAGCCAGGTCCCTGCTTAGCCAGGTACAGGGACCCAGGTTTGATTTCTGGCCCCACATGCTGTGCCGGCCCCACCCCTGGGTGCACTGAGCCGGCCCACTGAGACCCAGCCTGGTGGCACATGCCTGTAAGCCCAGCACTGGGGAGGCTGAGACAGGAGGATCACTACGAGTCTGAGCTGTGCAGTGAGACCCTGTAAAACAGGAAATAGAATGGGTCTGGGCACTAGTGTGGGGCTTCTCCAGGGAGCACACAGGAGAGGAGGAACAGGGCCACCTCCACGATTGTTTCTGTGTGATTTCAGACTCAGGAATTTTAAACTAGACGATTGTCAGTAACCTTCTGTCCAAAAGCCACCAACCGCCAGCCCATGAGCTGAGAAAGCCTGCATAATATTTGGATAGCTGGTGCTAATGTTGACCAAAATGGGACAAACGCACACAATTTATAGCTTTTTGTGAGCAGAGGAGAAGTTGGGTGGTCCTGGACCCAGGTGCTTCCAGGTGCTTGGAGGTGGGAAGGGAGGGGGAGAAGTACAGGTCCCTCCACTCTCCTCTGCAGGGACCCCTGCCAAGCCCAGCTGCCCAGGACCCTGCAGGATCACCGGCCTTGTCTGGGATGGCCTTGTCCACTCTCCGTGCATCCTAGATGGTGTCACCTGCCTGGTTTGGAGCCTGATGAGAGGACACAGAAGTTTTTGGCCTCTATGTACCCCACCTCTCACCAGGCCAACATCTGGTCTTGCAGGAGATTGGTCAGCTTGACAGGCGAGACTTGGCCTCACACAGAGGGGACCCAGGGAATGACCTTACCCTGATTCTCATACGGTGCAAGCACTTTATAAATGTGGTGTACAGAGGATATTTCAGGTTAGGGGCCCTCTGGTTCCTGTTACAAGGACTGCTCTCCAGTTGATAGGGAAATGGGCATGGCTGCATTGCAATAAAACTTTATTTACAAAACAAGCTGTGGGCCAGGTTGGCAGCAGGCTACCATATGTGGCCCTCTGCTGTGGACTGTGACGTCACTGTTGCTATCTGGGGTTGTGTTTGCACAGCTGGCCCTGAAGGTTGAATCACTCTGGGCCAGAAATAAAGAGGGCCTGCGGGGAGAGTAAAAGCTGCAGAAAGGGAGGAGAAGGAGACATGGGAGGGGGCGGGAGGAGCTGGAGACCTGGCCGAGCGAGCTAACCACAGAGGGGCCTGGAGCTGAGCTGGGAAGGGGCTCGGTCTTCACAGCAGAGCTACGCTATCATGCCGGAAGCAGTCTGCTGGCGATGTGGCCCCACCTTTAGGAAAATCAGCTCAGTCCGAGGCAGCTTTGTGAATGGCAGCCAGCCTGGATGTCGCCCGAGCCACTTCGATGACTCCTGTAGCTACAGGAAAGCAGCATGGCAACCTCCCTTGTCACGCAACCTAAAGTGACAGGGACAGGCAGCAGATCCATAGCCCCGTCGTTGTCCTCAAAGAGCTTGAAATTTCACATCAATGTTGCTGTCCTCCGGGAGGAGCGTTGGTGCATTCCCGTGAGAGTGTTAGGCCAGACTTGCAGAAGTGAACTGGGGAGAGAGGGGGGCTCTCTCCCTCCCTCCCCCGATCTAGCCTTAAACTTGGGGCTGCCACCAGAGGAACCTGATTCTCAGAGGCAGAAGTGGCTGTGCCTCCCTTTCTTATTCCTCCTCCCCTACCCCTTCTACTTTTTGCAGGGCCGGGGCTGGAACCCACAGCCTCAAGTGTGCTATGCAAGTGCTTTGCCACTGACCCATATCCCTGGTACCACCCCAAGGATGACTTTATTACTCATAACCATTTAGCATTTACTATAAGTGTTATGTCTCCTTTGACTCTGATGACTTTTTAGAACGGAGGCAACTTTGGCCTCCTTCTGCCCTCCGAGAGGCCCTGTTAGGTGTCAGAACCAGAGGGTTCCAGAGCTGAACAAAAGCTGATTTGTGTGACATCTAAGACTGTCACATGTCAACTGGAGTGCAGACAGGTTTGGGGAGGAGCATTCTCTAATCTGTCCCTCTCCACCCCTCTGAACTTTGTGAAAGAATAAAGGCTCACGGTGATACAGACGGGAGGAGGCTCCTCAGGTCCCGTGGCCCTCAGGTCCCGTGGCTCTCAGGTCCCGTGGCCCTCAGGTCCCGTGGTCCTCAGGTCTTGGCCCGGCAGGTGGCTGAGGCCACAGAAACCCGCGGAGGACCTCGCAGGTCACTTCCAACATTAGGGTTCCACGCTTCTCCCTAGGGCCTTTCATCCCTAGGTTTAGCCCTCTCAGTTGAGGTTGTTTAAGCAAATTAAAGGATTCAGTGGTCCTTCAGGGGTAACCCTCGGGGTACCCCCCAAGTCATGACAAAGATAGGCGGATGTGGATTCAGTTTCTCTCCTGATGATACCGGGGTAAAGACCCACCATTCAAAAGGGCCAAGCTGGCGCGGTGCCCGGGGTCGAGCTCACCTTTGAGCGGGCGTGGAGGGGCTGGTAGCTGGCACGGGTGCAGTCAGGCGTCTTGCCCCAGCCTGGGCGGTAGGTCTGGCACCCTCTGCCCTCCATTCCGCAGGACGCTGCTCCCTGCGCGCGGCGGCCACCAGAGGGCGCACGAGCCTTTCCTACGCGGGGCTGCAGGGCTGCAGGGAGCCTGGCCCGACTTCTTGGCAGGACTCTGACGCGAAGCACCCGGGTGCGGGACCTCTTGTCCTCAGATCCTAATCTGTTACCGCTGCAGACCCGTTTCACCGTGTACAAGGCTGAGCCAAGTGTCCTGCACAGAGACTGGAGCTCCCGGCAGCCTCATGACCCTGCCTGTCTACCCCGACCTCCGATGTTCTGGCCTCCAAAAACCTCTGGGGCTCCCTGCCTGGCTGCCACACATCCGAGCATTGCACATGCTCAGCCCCCTCTCGTCACCCATGCTCGCTCAGAGGCCCTGCCGGTTGCCACTGCCCATCACCTCATGCCCGGTCGCATCAGTTCATTTTGGCCCAGGTCAGCCCAGACGGAAGGAGGATGAGCGCGCAGGCGGAGCGTGCTCCAGCTGCCGTGGCCGCGGGAGGCGTCCTCTCTGCCCAGGCGCCCCAGCCCTTGTTCCTAGCAGGAATGTTGTGCTCCTCGGAAGAGTTCTGACTCTGGCTCCTGCACCACGCACCTCCTTCTGAAGTTCACCCACACAGCAGGTAAGGGCGCAGGGCACCTGCAGGGGCCTCTTTGCTCACAGGTGGCCCTCCACTTCCCAGTAGTGGCCTTCAGAAGAGTAGAGAAACAGTGAAATTTGCAGGGGTGCGTTGGCATTCTCCAGGTTCATACTCTGAGGCCAGGTGTGGTGGTGTCTGCCTGTCATCTCAGTAGTCAGGAGGCTGAGGCAGGAGGATCACAAGAACCTGGCAGCACGTGGAGCCACATTTTTGAGGCTCTAGGTACTCTTGATACTCAAGAAGCAGAGACTGAAAGAACGTCTCTAAAGGGACTGCGCTTAAAACATAAATGTAGGGGCCGGGGAGATAGCTCCGTGGCACAAGTGCCTGCCTGGCAAGTGCAGGGTCGTGAGTTCAAACCCCAGTCCTAAAACAAACAAACAAACAAACAAACAAACAAAAAAACCCCCATAAATGCCATTGTAAGTAAGGATAACAAACATTATGCTTTATTTTGAAACTTGCAACACAAAATCTTAAGTTATGGGGCCAGCTAGATAGCTCAGTGGATTAAAGCGCCTGCTTAGGCAGACGTCAGGGACTAAGGGTTCGATTCCCTGCATGCCATGCCAGCCCTGCTCTGGGGACATGCTGAGAGGTCAACTGAGACTGGGCATGGTGGCGCAAGCCTGTAACCTCAGCACTTGGGAGGCTGAAAACAGGAGGATCCTTATGAGTCCGATCTGTGTAGTGAGATGCTGTAGCCCCTGTACTACATAAATAAGAATTTTAAGTTATAATTAAAAGCCATGTACTAATGGATAATGCCTAGAGTGAAAAACAGGATAGATAAATCCAGAGGGAGTGAAACTTTTTCTTTTGGAAAATTTGCACCACACATTTTTTGATAGCACAATATAAATATCGTTTAAGATTTGACTTTTGAGGGAGGTAGAGGAATTGCAGGTTCAAGGCCAGCCTGGCCCGGTTAGCAAGATCCTGTCTTTACAATTTTTTTAATGCTGGGAGGTAGCTCAAGGGTCGAGCCCTTGCCTAGCATATGTGGAGGCCAGTCCTCAGCAGCAGAAAAAAATTGTCTTAAAATTACAAGTGAACTATTTCAAGGCTGGATCGATTTTTTTTCTAAAGGATACTCTCAGCCTTCAGCAGTTCTTGTTTGAAATAGTCCATCGTGGCATTGTCTTTATTAAATGTCTTTCCTTTGATGTTTTTGTTTAGTTTTTTGAGACAGGGTCTTGGTATGTAATCTTGGCTGGATTTTCTGCTTTAATTTTTAATTAGACCTATTCTACCAGCTTGTCAGATGCTTGCCAAGGGCTCTAGATAGAAACGGAGCGGTTTTTAAACATCATCCATTTCATGAAGTCCCACGTCTTTGGCAGCGCGTCCAGCTTCACTTTGTCATCAGCACAGCATTGTCGGGAGCTGGCAGCACCCAGCACTCGGGAACACACCAGCCAATTTAAATCTCGACAGGCAGCTGCTGTGAAACAGGATTATTCCGCTAGGAACTAAACTGTACATGTTCCGTCTGGCCCTGAGTGCGTTTGTAGGATGGTAACTTCTCTATGCAGCCTTGTTTCTGACAAGGATCTGGAATAACAAGTGTTCAGAGAATAAGGAAGGTAGATGTGATAGACGGAGGCTCAGCAACTACTTTGGACGATGAGGGAAAAGATTACACTTAAGATACAGTGGTCAGAAGCTAGGGATGTGTATGCATCCATTTTCCATAACTGTGATAAAAGAGCTGAGGCTAACTACTTTAAAAAGAAGGGTTTACTTGGCTCATAATTTTAGAACCACACTAGTCATGAAGCAATTATGGAGCTGAATGAAGCTTCCTTAAACACAGTCACAACAGGGCTGCATACACATGACTGTCTCACAGTGTGGCTTGTGCTACACAGTGGGACTGTCCCATGCTGACATAGGATGGTCATGCAGGTGCCACCAGTGATTCAAGCCAGCAAAAGCGTTACACGGCCTCCACCAGCAAAACCCAGGGCACAGAGGGCTCACCAGCTCTGGGCCAGGTAGGCCCACCGGAGGCCCTGGGCACACCCAGTCCGTGGGTGGCTGAGGCCTTTCTTGAGGCCTGGAGGTGGGCCCTGGCCCCCCCCCCCACACCGTGCCTCTGCCCCTGGGGGACCACCTGCCCCCTCAGGCTGAGTGCAGGGGTGGCATCTGTCCTGAAGTGGACCGTCTGGCAGCACTCAGTGACACCCGGGCCCCTGTCCACTCCCCTAAGCTAGCCCAGTGGACTCTGGGGACAGCAAACATCAACACAGAGAAGCAGATGGAGACGAGCCATGAGTCTGAGCACTTCCTGTTTGCAGAAAAAAAAATTTGATGCAAACAAGGCTCGTGGCTTTGGTTTGCAAAAGTGTCACCCTGGAGAGGGGACTTCTGTCTGGGCGGCACAGACCGCCTGCGCTTGCTGGGCAGAGACTGGCGAGACCCCGCCTCTCTCGCTCTTGGCTTCCCCATCAACAGTGCTCCCACTGGATGCTCCCAGCTCCTCGGGCTGAGATCCAAGGAATAATGCATACTATGGTCCCAAAAGTACGAAGAGTTATAAAAACTTTTTCATTAAAAATGTTTTATCATGGCCCAAACCCAGAAGAATCCTAAGTGGCCAGTAAGTGGTTTAAGTGTTGACTCCCTTGTCCCTTCTAGGCCGATTCAATATGGATTTTAAAAAATGGGACATTTTACAAGAACATTTAATGACTTGGAAAGGGGCTCCCGTAGCTCGGGGCTAGAGGGGACCTCACGTGCTTCCAGATCTTGTTGCTGTACGTGTGTGTCACAATGTGTACATAGAACTGAGAAGGGACCCAAAATGGCAGGGCAGGGGCCTGGGGGCTGGTGCTGGTGTCTGCCGTTTTCTTTTTAAAAGGTAATGTTCATGGTCCAATTTTCTATAGTATTCATATGTTATGTTTACAATCTGTCAAAGATAAAGGTTAAGCTCATAGTCAAAGTGCTTGGCACGTAAGAAGCTGAGCAAGCTGCTGAATTCATGGTTCCAATGAGATGATAGGGGGCTGGGGAGATAGCTCAGAGGCACAAGCAGCTACCTGGCAAGCACAAGGCCCCGAGTTTGATCCTCAGTACCACATGCCATGCTGGTCCTGGAACTCTGGGCACACCAGTCATCGGAACTGGATGTGATGGTGCATGCCTATAATCCTGGCACTGGGGAGGCTGAGGCAGGAGGATCACTACGAGTCTGAGCTGCACAGTGAGACCTTGTATCAAAAAAAAAAAAAAAAAAGGAACAGAGATAACAGGGTCCTGGGCCAACACGAACAGGCAGCAGACAGAGAGAGCAAGGCTGTGAGAGTTGCACGCTGCACCCTGCTTCAGTGTTAGGGTACCGCAGGACCCCGCCCTCACCTTGGGCTTCTGCTCCACCCTCTTTCTCTGATGCTGGGGGCGGGGGACTGAGGCATACGCAGGGCTCTAGGTAAGCCTCTTCCTCTTTCCCCATGAGGCCCTTTGCTGGACACTCTCCCCTTCACAAAGTGGGGCTCCACATGGGGGACCCCTTCCCTGGCCCCGGGGTGCATGGTGGTTCAGAGATGGTGGCTGACCCTCGGACACACGGGGGTGATGGCCGTCACTCTCAGCACCGTGTCCCGGGCTGCCCGAGCCCTGTGTTCCCCCCGCTGCCCCCCTGCTCAGGGTGGACCTGCTGCAGTTCAGGGCCCTTCTTGCATCAGCCTCACCATTCGACGCTGGCCTCACAGCCCAGGGTGGCTGCCTGAGCGGAGCTGGTCTACACGCAGATCTCTTCTCTGAAACCCACGAGGTGCCGTTGTCCTTCAGTACTGGCAGGGGGAGCGTCCAGGACCCCGGCAGAGTCACCGTCCAGAGGTGCTCAAGCGTCTTATCTCAGACGGTGCTGTGTTTGTGCATGACGTGGGCAGGCCTCCCTGTGCCTTACGTCAGCGTAGGCCCCTGGTGATACCTCCCGTGCAGGATGCAGGATGCGAGCAATCGGTAGGCAGCGCTGCGTAGGGGACAGCAACAAGGACACAGCCGGGGCACATGCAGCACGAGGTTCCTTCTGTTGCTGTCTTTAAAAAAATTTAAATTTTATTTATTTGGAACAGGGTCTTGCTATGCAGCTTGGACTCGCAGTGATCCTCCTGCCGTGTGTACCACCCCTGGTTTTGGGTCTCGGATGGTGCGCCCAGCCAGGGCTCAGGGCCAGCACGTAGTACCGGGGTACAAACCCTGGTCCTTAAGCTTGTCAGGAGCTTAGACCACCAAGCTAGCTCCCTAAGCCTCTGTTGTTTGATTGGTTTTTATTTTCGCTTTTGATATATTTTTGAGGGTTGAACCAGGGGCCCTTGTGCTGCATGACACCTACAGCCCTTTTTGTTCTTTTCCTTGAAAACTTCTCTGGTGTAGCTACTAAGTTATCTAGGCTGGATTCCTACTTGGGATCCTCCTGCCTCAGCTTCCTGGAGTGCTGGGATTATAGACTCGTGCTGGGCTGCAGCTGGCTTGCTTGCTTGTTGGCTCTTTTTCTTTCCTTTCTCTCTTTCTCTTTTAAAAATTATTTTGGTACCAGGCATTGAATTCAGGACCTCACACTTGCCAGGCAGGCACTTATGCCACTGAGCTATCTCCCTGACCCTGCAGTTTTTCTTTTTGGGTAGTTTTGTTCTGGGGTTGCTGCATTTGGGTTGTGGAACCTGTGGCCACGCAGCTCCTACTGTCCTGGCCTAGCGGGTGTTCCCTCTGGCCCCGTATAGGGCACAGAGCAGGCTGTGGTCCGGCGTGGGAGCTGAACCAGGCACAGGGGTGGGCTTGCGGGACCTCAGCGGGAACGTGGGGGCCCTCACTCCCTCTGCTCTGGGCCGGCAGCTGAC
Organism: Capromys pilorides; assembly: GCA_004027915.1. Lineage (NCBI taxonomy): Eukaryota > Metazoa > Chordata > Mammalia > Rodentia > Capromyidae > Capromys > Capromys pilorides. The sequence goes on from PVKN010001401.1 coordinate 48,000, forward strand.
TGCAGAAGCGCTGGGACTACTGACTTCTGGGTTGCAAATAGATTGCGGTGAGCAGATGGATTCACAACTCCAGAATTCCCAAGCAGCACCCTCTCAGCTCCGTCCATGCCCTCCCAGGAGGAGCAGGTCCCTGGAGCCCCTGAGTCACCTGGTCACGTGGGCCGCAGGACCACCCGGAAGTGAGTGGCTCTCCAGGCCTTCACTGTGTTTCCTTGGGTGTCTGGCTATTTGCGGCATGTGACGGAGGTGACAGAAATGACTGGTAGAAATGTATTTAGATCTTTAAAAAATGAATTTCCTTAAAGAAACATATCAAATGCATAACAGAAGGAGGCGGAGATCTGCTCAGGGCTGAGGAGCGCGGTGCGAGGGGAGAGCGGAGCCCCTTGTGCCACTCGGCGTCCCTGGCTCAGAAGCCGAAGCTGGGCTCTGGGAGCGGCTGGGAGCAGCAGGCGCCATAACACAGCAGCTCTCTCCACCTGAGTCAGTGGGGCCGCTCGGCCTGCAGAGGCCCAGGGGACACAGAGGGCCCCGAACGGCTGCAGCTGGAGGGGACCAGGGGCAGTAGGTGGCTCAGGCCACTGTGCAAGGGTTGCCAGGGAGGTGTCCAGGGAAGGTCCAGCTCTATCCCTAGGGAGTCTGACCTGGGGAGCTAGAGGCAGTGGGGGCCAGGACTCTGGTTCTTTATGTTGATGTCTAGTAATTCTAGTTTCCTGCTTTTTTTTTTTTAGTGGGACCGGCGTTCAAACTCACGACCTTACACTTGCCAGGCAGGCACTTGTGCCACCCTCTGGGGCCAGGACTCTGAATCATGGCAGACACCAGGCTCCCCTATGTAAGCGATTCCCCAGAAGGAGGTCCAGGGACCTGATGGAAGGAGTTCTGACCCAGGGCTGGAGACCTAGAGTCGGCCTGTGGGCGTTGGCCGTCCACCTTAGGGGCTTGCTACCCCAGCACCCCTGAGCCAGGCCCTGGCACCCTCTGAGTGCTGGGACCCAGGTGCAGGGCAGGAGGTGACCTGCTCCAGGTCCTCCAGGGAGAAGATGGTGCAGCTGGAACTGGGGCAATGCCAAGCAGGCCTCCCACACAGCCCGCTCTCCTCAGGTCTAAGCTCTGTGTTAAGTGGCTTCTGGTAACAAGCAGCTGACAGAGCCGTTTCCAAAGAGCAAAAGCTTGGCCACATTTGGAACAAAAGGAGATTTAAAAACATCTAAGGTGTAGAGGACCAACGGCACGGGCGGCCTTTAGGGACTGGAGCTGTCTGTTCTCACCATAGCCTGTCCCCAAGGTCCCCAGCTGATAACCACCGCCAGGCACCATCAGGGTCAAGCCAAGGTTGACCTGGCCCCAACTCCAAGCCTTTATTTATCCCAGAGCCACATTACTTGTTGCTACCCGCATGTCTCCTGACTCTCAGGATGCCTTCCGCCCTGTATCTGCCAGCTGGTGCCGTGTAACAAGCCATCCCAGATTCAGCAGTGTCCGTAAATTTCTGCTCAAAGCTATGACAGAAGAGATGGCTTTCATCCACGTGTGGCCAGCCAAGGTGGTGGTCTGTTGGTCTTGTGGGTAAAGTCCAGAGCTAGGGACAGAGCCGAAATTTGCGATGTCGCCTAAGGCTCAACCTCAGAAGGGCGGTGATGCTCCCCTGGGGGTGGGGGAGAGGGAATGAATATTTGCTGGGTAATAAAAACTGACTGCGGGCGTATATATCCCTTCTGCCTTTAGGGTGCTCTGCGGGGGTGTTGGGGGGGGGCACCAAGCTCAGCCTCCCTGTGGAAGCAGAGAGAGGCGTGAATCCTGCAGTGACTGGACAGCTCATGGACGTGGATAAAGCAGGCGGGACATAAAACAACACGGTGAGGCGGGGCTGAGGCAGGCAGAGTGGACAGCAGGCCGCTGCCCCTGCCTCTGTGCTTGCTAGGCTCTGTCTCCCGAGCTTCCGCCTGGCTCCTACGAAAGGCCAGGTTTCCAGCTCCTAGATGCCCGGGGCTGCTGGCGCCGCAGACTTTTCTGGCCGCGGCTACCTGCCCTGCAGCCTCCTCACACCTCGCTGGCTCCTCCTCCCTGACCCAGGCAGCGGGGTCAGCTCCTGCCGCTGCTCCAGAAGCCTAATGGCCAGGGGAGCCCAGGCCAACGCCCACTCCTTGTTTGTGCGAAAACAGCCCTCACTAAACAAGAGGCAGAGGTAACTAATTAGCCGGAAGTTCAGCGCGCTTGCTCTGCAGGAGGGCGAGGTGGGGGCGGGGACAGTGGAAGTAGCTGGGGGTGAAGGAATCGCCAGCTGAGGAGCAGGGCTGGGGCTTGGCCAGGCTGGAGCGGGGCCAGTGTGGGGGCATCAGGCTGCCCCGACACTGACCTCCCCCACCCTGTGACAGCCCTTTCCTTTGGATTAACCATATCCACCCACCTGCAGTAGGATCACACCTTACATGGGGATGATCCACTTTGTAGATTGAAACAGCACCCTGACATTTAAGGGGTGCCACCCATCCGTAGGAACCACTGTATACAGTCACTGTATATGGGGCTCCTCCCACACTGTGAGGTGCATGCAGGAGGTGGGACTACTTATATGTGAATTCCCCCTGTAGTCTGCTTTGCATTTCAGAGGTGGGTCCCCCGCTCCAGCCTTCCCTCCCACAGGGCTGCTGGACCATCCCACCTCTGCCATCTGAAAGGAGGCCTGTTCTGGAGCAGGCAGCTGGCACAGGGCGTCGCACAGTCCTGTGCCAGAGGAGATGCCGAGGGAGCACCAGGCCGGTCAGCCCGGGTCCTCCCTGCCTCTTCTGCCGGCAGAGCTCAATGCCCTGGTGTGTGCTGAGCTGTAATTCTGAGCCTGAGTTCACTCATCAGGGAAGTGGGGGGCGGCAACACTCCTGTGAGAGGACTGCACACAACTCTGCTAGACAGGCTGCGCACAGTCCCCAGCTCCTCCTCCTCCCAAGGGTGCTGGGAAGCGTACAACATGGCCAGAGGGGACAGACATTACTGACCTCCGGCTGCAGCCCTGGCTCTGACCCCAGGAAACCAGTCTCGCTGTTACAGCATCAGAGACGTGGAACCAGGCAGGGACAATGACGTCGGTCAGAGTCTCTCAGCAGTAACTGTCAGTGCTGAGCCAAAGACGCTGATATCACAACAGGCCAGGGTGACGGGAACCATCAGCCACATTGGCACTTGTTGCCAAGAGTCCCCAGGAGTGGGAATCTCCAAGTCGAGGGCACCCCAGATCTCGGTACCTTAAGGCTCCTGACTTCCTGAGCTCCTTTTGAGTGCCTCTGCGGCTGAAATGGCTGTGACCCTGCTGTCCTCGGCCGCTGCCTAGTCATTAAGGCAGGCAGATGCCCTGAGGCTGCTGTGGCTGTTCTTGGCCTCGGTTGCCATTGACTGCTGGGGACCTGATATCTCATTGTCCCACTGGCACAGGCCGCAGGAAGGTGGGGCACCCCAGGCTGTGGAGCTGTCCTGTGCTACCAGCAGACAGTACCAGCCATAGACAACTGACAAGTCTTGCCCAGCCCAGGCCACCCCTGAACCATGGGGATTTCCCTGGCTACCTAAACCATGGTCTGCAAAGCAATTGCGTTGGTCCCCCGCCAGTGTTTACAGCACCTCTCTGCTGCAGAAGAACCCCAGTTTCCCCTCTCCGGGATCCAGAGGGGGCCAACCCCACCCTCAGGTTTGGCTTCACTTGAACTCAGGCCTGACCAGTGCAACCCATGTGTTATGGTTTGTGTCGAGGTGTTCCCCCCAAAGCCTCATGCAGTCATGGGGTGGCTTCTGGAATTTGTAATTGATAATTGTGGGTGTGGGTGCTGCACCTGCCCTGGAGCAGGTGATTTGCATTTCAATGTAAGGGAGGAAGAGAAGTCAGCTCCTGGAGCTGCTGCTACCCTTCCCTTCTCTTGCTCTTAGCTGCCCCTTGAAAGGTTGCCCTCTGCCATGTGCCCCTCTGCCTTGGAGCCAGCTGAATATGGACTGAAACCTCCAGTAACCGTGAGCTAAATAAACCTTTCCTTCCCTCATTTTGAGTGTCGGGTATTTGTCTAAGCAAGAGGCAAGAGTAACTAAGACACCAGGAGTGCGAACCCCAGAGCCCAAGCCACGGCATGACTGAGTGTGTGGGCCCAGGCTGGGAGCCATGAGCAGGAAGAGCCTTCCTGGGAACTGAGCAAGGGTAGAGAAAGGCGGATCCTGAAGACGGACGCGTCTAGTAAGCACGCCGGGCTCCAGCCGTGCCCGAAGCCAAAGGGACCCATGACATTTTATCCGTATGAACCTAGGAGCTCCTTTCTGTGAGGCCACTTCGACTTGGGTTCTGTGCACCTACAGGGCGACCGCCTCCTTGACTTGAGGACTTCATGCTTCCTGCGGGGTGGGAGGGGCGGCTAACACAGCACTTGGGGTTTCCTGGGATGGCAGGCGAGGGTAAGTATTTACCCAGTAATCATTTCCCCCTTTCCTTGCTAACAGTATCCTCACTGTTCAGGAGGCAAAGTATGTGCCTCACTCAGACCATAGCTGTGACTGTCAAAAGCCAACCGAAGTGTTCACGCCCCAGACCTTCTTGACCCTGTGGGACAGGCTTTGGCATGTTGATTTTAAAAACAAACAAAGGCATGTTAAGCCTGGCTTGCTTTCTTTTTATCTTGAGCAAAGATATGATTCTTGGA